>JAHPZR010049878.1:32500-40000 GCA_019787425.1 Platygyra sinensis | reverse complement strand
CGCACCAATCACTGAATACACTGTAGAGTTCAAACTAAGTACGAGCAGCTGGCAGGAGAGTGAGAAAAGAGTGGTTAAACTATCCACTGGTCTGCTTGTTGACAGGCTCAGACCAGCGTCTAACTATGACATGCGCGTTTACGCGGAAAACATGCGAGGGAAAAGCGAAGCGAGTCGTTCTACATCACATGTGACCTTGGAGGCTGGTAAGCGGCATTCTAAAATTGTTGTTGTGTGCAATGCAATTCCTTTTAGATTTAACAGTTCTCAGCAGTACACGCTTGTATACAGCCGATACGTTAACTGGAAAAGGTCTGATTTTTGTACATATCTTGGCATCCCGGCTTGGCTTACAGCCAGTGTCAAAGCACCAGCATCAGCGCTCCGTGGCGGGATGAGAATTCTTTGCCATGTAAATGCATGTAAATGTTTTGGGAGCAAACAAGACTATTTGAAATCACTTCAGTCCCTCCAGCTTAGGTCTTTTGTTAACCAACATTGGCGCAGTAACCTGAATTGCAATGCAACAATTGGTTGTCTTTTTCCACGCTTGATGAACCAAAATGGCAGTCATTTTACATTTGCGCGCTCAGCTACTTGGCCTTTGAATGTAAGCGAGGCTGGAGGTGAGCAACTTTGACGCAAACTAGTTAGCATTAGAATAATTTTAAGATTACATAGCAAAATCAGTGAGGTCTGTATCGCAAACCAAGGTCATCTCCAGCCTCGCTGTCATACAAAGGCCAGGTCACTGAGAAGACAACTGTAAAATGACCTATTGACTAAATCTTAATAACGGTATATTTTGTAAGACTTTCTTTCCACTGTTTCTATTACCATATGCCGAGTACAATAATGATGTGCGTTTTGTTCTGTTACGGAATTTTATTTGTAATATTAACGAGAAAACGTATTTATAGCACCATCACAGCCACCTGAACTGGTGAACGTCACTGCGATCTCGACCAAGAAGATTTTCGTTCAGTGGAAGGTGAGAAGTGTATTGTGAAAGGTGAATTGATTAATATTACACGAGCATGGGACAAAGAAAAATCTGAGTCCCCGACAGGAATTGAACCCATGAACAAGTCGTAGGGACTAGTCGCATCGTGTGAACTGGCAACTAGTCCCTGTGACTAATCGCAGGGACCAGTCGCTTTGTGTGAACTGGCCATTTTTGCTTCAAAATCTAGTTGCAGGGACCAACTTTAGTCCCTGCGACTAGTCCCACGAATTCAAACCAGTTTAAATTGGTGGGACTAGTCGCAGGGACTAAATTTTGGTCCCTGCGACTAGATTTTCTGGCAAAAATGGCCAGTTCACACGATGCGACTAGTCCTTGCGACTTGTTGCAGGGACTAGTTGCAGGGACTAGTCCCATCGTGTGTGCCTACCTTTAAACTTTGAACTTTGAACTTTATTTATACACTGTAAAATTAATCAGGTACAACAAATTCCAAAGAATGTCTAAAAATCCTATAACGTAAAATACTAATCCTATTATTACACTACATCCGCTTTCAGTGTTACGCACATAGGCGACATCTTCGTTCATCTTTCGACATGCTATGTAACGGCTGTTTAACTATGAGACAGGCAATTTTTTATACTATTAGCGAAGAAATAACTGATAATTAGCAATTATTGAATGAGGCTGAGTAGGATATGAAGTATTCTGCAGATCAAGGAAGGTGTTATCCATAGAGGCCGAAGGCCGAGGTGGATAACACCCTCCGAGATCTGCAGAATTCTTCATATCCTACGAAAGCCGAATTCAATAATTGCTTTATTATTCATTCAAAATATTTCCACGTTCTTAAAGGAGTTTTGCTATTTCGCTCTTTGTTTTTCTGCTCAACTAAAAAAACCACAATCTTGTCCCCAGGTTTTCTCTTTCAACGGTTCAATAACCTGCGGCAGGCTGCACTTTTGACGTCATCGGTTCAATAATTTTCAGCGGACTGCACTTTTGACGTCATTGATTCAATATGACGAAGATTCTTTCCAAATTTGGTAAACAGCAGCTGGTTGTGGTGAATTATGCGTGTGTTTTTAACCAATCAGAAACGGGGAAATATTTTGAACGAATAATCAATAATAATTACTGACCTGACATGGCTGAAGAAGTTTGTGAACATTACTTGTTTCCAGTTTTACAATTGAACGATTTGCGTGTAGTCGATCAGCTCTCAATGGTGACTTCCGGTAGAATTAGGCCGCTAACGCGTAAGTATTCGAAAGATGCCAACATTCAAAAGAGTCGATTTATCTCTCACAGAATGACTTCTTGATACTCCTAACTTAGTTTGATGTCAAATAAATCCATATTTTATGACTAAAAGTCGAGTTCGACCGTAAGAGTCAATTTTGTTAACATTTTGATTTCGGCCAGGTTACATAGCATGTCAAAAGATGAACCAAGATGTCGCCTATGCACGTAACATTGAAAGCGGATGTAATTTCCAACAATAAGCTACCTACAGACCTGATTTCCAAGAATTCTGTGTATTTGAAAATTGCTGCGAGAATTCATGGAGAGCAAGGTCGATCATTTACCAGTGTTCATACGTGACAATCGACTGAGCACTAGGATCAGCTGTCTCGTCCCCAGTCGCCCGCGCGAAAATAAAACGAATAATGATTAACTAGTGAGGAGGGGCACAGGGGGTCGCTCCATGCGCTCGAACTCCCCATTCGCTACCAGCTCCCGCTCGAGCTCTTTTGTTCTCTCCCAGTCTACCAATTTGCTCTTTGCGCTAAGAAAATATTAGAAAAGCTGTGGAGGAGGCAGCTAGGATCAGCACTGTCGAAGTCATCATGAGTGGTGGTAAGAGAATACTGAATATGATGTTCTTCATCGTCCCACACTCGTGACGTCATGTTGATCAATTCACCTTTCACATTTCATTACCGAGCTCAAAATTTGCCATCTTTATTCACTCGAGTCGAGTCGAGTTTTTCACGCGCATGAAATTTGCAGTGCATTTGCATTTAAGAAATCAGTGGCATTTCTTTTTCAGCCACGAATTCATTTGCGCCCAAAGAGTCTCGCTGGCAAAAATTGTAGAATATCTTGGTATGTATGGGGCGCTTAAAAAGGAAGGGTTTAGAAAAAAAGAATAAGGAACGAGAAAATGGAAAACACCTTTTTAAAAAACTAGGGTCAGATCAGAATTCACTAACGCCAGGGCTTGATATTAGTTTCGCTAAGCGATGGAGATTTTGCAAAAATCGGTCAAACGCCATGCAAACACTCATCGCTGTCATGAAAAGTTCGGTCGCGGATTTCAAGCTTTAATGACTTCAAACTCGCGACAACAACAGTACCAGGATAATGTTAATGTTTTTTGTGTGTGATTTTTGGAGGAAAGAAGCATCATTTCTGCTATAAGATGAGCAAATGTTCGTTAAGGTTTCAACTTTTCAACGGACGCAAACAATCCTGGGGGACAACTCTGATCAATTCAAAAGGATACCTGGGCTAATGCCTCTCTAAAAGTTCAATACAGTTATTAATCTCTCATTTATTTTGTACAGCCTCCTCCCGTATCAAGCAGGAATGGCGTGATTCGAGGATACTTTTTGCTTTACGAACAGAGAAACAAGATTTACAGAGGAAAAAACTTAACAGTGAAAGGAGGCGATAAACGGGGTTACATCATCGATAACCTTGATCCTTACAAAGCATACACCATAGAAATTCAGGCGTTTACACTGGCTGGAGTAAGCCCGAAAGGAAGGGCCCAAAAGGAGGTGGTTACACATGAAGACGGTAGGTTCACTGTTCTAGGAAATCATTTACACTGTAATGCATTTGCAGTTTAGTTGTTAAAGCTTGATAATGATCAATCAAAGCCAATTGAGATCTTGATGGAATCAACTTCTCATGCAACAGAAACCGGCTTGATTCTAGTTCTGTATGTACTAAGCAACGCGAGGAAGTCTTTCATTCAACATTTTTGGCCATTTTCTATCTCTAGTTCCCAGTCAGCCTCCCCACTCCGTCATAATAACAGTTCTTAGCTCGCAAAGCATGAAAGTTACGTGGAGTAAGCCACCGTCGAACGAAATCAACGGTAAACTTCTGGGCTATAGAGTTTATTACTACAGCACCAAAAACCCGGATCAAGTCTTCAATCGGACTGTCACGAATGAGAGAAATGTAGCTCTGACAGGACTTCGTAAGTTTACGTCATACTGGATCAGAGTCGGAGCGTTTACTCGTGTAGGAGAAGGAGTTCCTAGTCTTCCAAGAAGAGGAAAAACGCTTGAAGACAGTAAGTGGGAATGTGTTGTGCGCTTTTGTCCAGCAGGTTCTATTTAACAACTTGATTACAAGCACGAGATTTCTATCGCGTGATAGTTGACGAGGGCGCAACCCGAGTCAACCGATCACGCATAAAAGACCGAGAGCGAATAGTCGTTAATTCCGTTCAAAACGTTCTCGAAATCCTCTTCAGAGACACTTTGAAAAAAGATAGGAAGCGGTGCCCACCTTGTTAACCTGGCCCTGGCGCGCACTGCTAACCTACTCTCAGTATATACAAGATATTTATTAGTTTTATAACTTTTTTTTGTTTTTTACTTGTTACTTCTATTCTCAACGGTTCCTTCTGAAGATGTATGTCGAAACATACGAAACGTTAAGTGAAAAGATACAATTTTTGTTTTCCAAAAAAATGTGTTTAATTGTCATGGTTATCACTGCACTGTTAAAATTGAATGGGGGCATTTCAAAAAGAAAACTGAAAAGAAAAACAATAAGAAGCACATTCTACAGAATGTATAGTCTCTAAATGTCTTTCGATTATGCCGAGGTTCTTTAATCTTCTATTTTCTATTTCTTTGTTAATAACTGTTCTGTTTCAGTTCCAGGACCACCAAGTAGAGTCCAGGCTATCCCGGTCTTCAAGCAGACAATTCGCGTGCTTTGGGATCCCCCCATAGAACCCAATGGCATCATAAGAACATATCTACTCTACTACAGTAAGACGGTCAACGGCCCGCTTCTTATAAACTCCAACAAAGTTACAGAGCTTAAAATAATCGGAATTATCACATCGAATTATCTTTCCAAACTGGAGTCTGATACGGAGTACTTCTTTTGGGTCAAAGCAAGTACCTCTGTCGGAGTTGGCAACGCGTCGACTGTTGTGAGACAAACGACGAAGGACAAAAGTAAGTGCACGAGTGTATAAGCCTCTGGTGAGTACAGGCAGTTCTTTAAACTAAGACATTAAATCAAGAGATGTTGGTAATGAAATCCGTTCTTGGCGTTAAAAGAGCATGCAAATAGAAACAATTGAAGATCACGTTCAGACATCTCTCTCCTCCGCAGTTTTCTATGCGTCTGTATTGTTGTTGATCATGAATTTCGTCATACATCATTGTCAAAGTAGCAGTGGATCACACAGCCATCACGCTAATGAAGTCCATCACGCTCAACTTTCACCGGGTCTCAGAACGATCTTAAGAGTGCAACTTTGTCCTAAAAGCAAAATCTTGCACTGCTCGCGTCATCTGGAAATCGATCGTTTACAACTTTCAGCATAAATCTATAGACCCAATGCAAAAATGGCTGCCTTTAAATTATTCTTTTGTTCGTATTTATATTAGCCTGACTAACCTCGTTTTTGAGACAAAAATTGTAAAGAATTTGTTATCCCGAACGAGGTTAGTCAGGCTATTTTGAATACGAACAAAAGAATAATTTAATGGCAGCCATTTTTGCATAGGGTCTATGGCTGCCTAAAATTGGGATTAAATTTCCGATAAAATTTTCGAGGCTTACCCAAATTTCCGATTAAATTTCCGAGGTTTTCCCAAATTTTCAAAAACTTCTTTCCGGGAATTTCGTTGCCATTTTCGAAATTTCTCAGAAATTCCGGAAGTTTTGGTTCGCATGTCGGAAGTTTACTAGCAAATTTTTGTACTATATTTCGAGAGTTCTGTAAGTTTTGGGTCGAGCGGTAATCGTCTAATGTCTGTGATTGCCGCTGATTTTCGAAAGTTTTTAAAATATGCTTCAAACTCCAATTGTCTTTTAATTAGTTGTAAGCAAGCTTTAGGGTTGATTCTATCAGAAGCGATAAAAATCGTTCAGTGGAGTTGTTCCAGACTTGTCACATTCGACTTGGTTATGTCATCTTGAAGCTTAGTGCGTATTCGTTTGAGCCGGGAAATATTACGTGTTCTTAGCAAACACATTTTCCACAAGTATCCCTACCTCTCTAATATTTAGGTACACCCCGCCGGGTGTTCTGAAAAGCCTTGAAGTCGTAATATACGGAAGGGCTGTTAGACTCCAATATAGTTAGCCTGATTCTCAGACGGTCCAAGTCGTTCGCGACTTTTTTCCCGTGCTCTCTCCCTTCCGCGAACGACCTGGACCGTCTGAGAATCAGGCTACAATATAGTAAGCAAACATCCTTATCTCCGATATTCCTATCCTAAATAAAAATCTTTCTGTTTTCAGTTCCAGCAAATATCTTTCACGACAATTTGCCTATAACTCTTGCTACACTCTACACATCCGCCATTTTGGACTGTGAAGCCTATGGTTATCCTAAGACGTCAGTCATGTGGTACAGCAGTGGTCGGGAGCTGAGCGACCGCACGAAGTACCTACAGCTCATTGACGGTTCCCTGGAGATCATGAATGTCCGAGAGAAGGACGCTGGGGAGTACGAGTGTACGGCAAGCAATGAGCTAGGAAGGAAAACTGTGAAAAGGAAGCTTCAAATAAGAAGTGAGTGATTTAAACCTCAAGTGAATTCCAATTATAGCGCTGCGAAATCGGAAAAAGCAGTTATCAAGGGGCAAATGGCAAATGGAAAAAAATGATTTGACTTTTATTTGTTTCTCCAAAACCTTCAGTTACTCTGAAACAAGTAAAATCTGTTATATCTCTGATTTATTTACCGCAAATACAGGTATCCTCAACCTAAGCTATCAATGGCTAAAACAACAAACATTTTTTGACGTTTCGACTTTTCCGTAAATATCATCCTTAATTTCTCTAACTGGTAGTAAAGTGAGGACTGTGAAGCCTAGGGGTTTTTGAAAACTGGATATCTTGATACAAATTAACGGAATACAAAACCTTTTGGGGGTATAGTTAATGTGATATGGGATAATTGGATTTAATTGGATCTGGGATTCTCAGAAAGCCCCTCCTACTGGGTCCTGATTATATGAGCGTGAATCTTCACGAACATTTTTGGTCAGTATATTATTAGATCGCCGCTACATCATAATTTAACCAAGTCACTTGATATAGATCAATCTTAGATCCCTTCTCCAGCTTACGAGGATTATTCGCATATGATTTGACAAAAACAGATCCTAAATCGTCTTTTTCTTTCTGTCTCTGGTTTAGCCACGCCCTTACCCCCAACAGTAATAAACTTCAACGTCCTCACCGACACTCCTGCTCTCAATATCACCTGGCGCGCTTGGGATGACGGGAATAATCCCGTGACCATGTTTCTTCTTGAATAC
>JAHPZR010049878.1:0-25000 GCA_019787425.1 Platygyra sinensis | reverse complement strand
TTGAACGGGCGGGCATGTTCTGGAATTGAAGAAACCTAAAACCTAACTCAGTTTTGAAGAAATGAAAACTTCGTTAAAAATTGACAACAAACAGAAGAAGAAAAGCCAATGTGCACCTGTTTTTTTTCCTAAACACCCAGCATAATTACGCAATTTTAGTTTTGAGATGTGCAGCTTTTGCCAAGAACCGAATGACATAGTGAATGCTTAAATCCTGAATTATTTAATTTGTGATATCAGGCACCTAGCTAGATGAGCTCTTTAAAGGTCAGTATTCCGGGCGGAATTTTACCAGACAGTGCGGGTTAAAATAACGAATAAGGTATCAAAATATGCCCTGCAATCGTCATTATATGCTACAATCGAGAAATGAAAAACAATAGACAAGATTATTATTAACATCCAGTCATCTTTAGAAACCTAATTTAAAAAAAAGAGTTTTCATGAAATCACTGGTTGATTACAGATTGCTCGAAGGACTATTCTAGGCCCACTGGCTGAAGCGAACTTCAGTTTGATGCAATTTTCACTATCCTCCGGCAACTTGTGATTTAACGATACTTGTGGAAAATTGGTATCGCGCCGCAGTCTTTCGATCAGTCGACTTGTCAAGCATGTTATGAAGTTGTTATTATTTTCTGCATTTCTAATGAGCCCCTTTTCCCTTAAAAAAAACGTTCTTAGAAACTAGGAACTAGTGAGGTCAATTCTAAGAAACTGGCTTCTTTACTTCCTGTAATTTTTATCCCACCTCACTTCCGTTCCCCAATATGGCGGTGATACTACATAGTACATACAACCCATTTCATCATAGTTAAGTGAGTGCTTTAGAGAACTGAGAAGAATTTGTTTGAAATCCAAGGGATGTTTGTTTTATTCCTCTACGGCGCAAAGAGATGAGTAAGGATTTAAACACATCGATTCAATTTGCCAAGAAGACTACCACCTATTCTACGGGATATGCTTCTGATTTGGCCTAAAGTGGCTATTAGACTGAGGTAAATTCCTCAACTCCCGTAACAGAAAAGTGCCGTACCAACTGTACAGTTATTTTAAAACATGCTATAACTCTGTCAGTTAATTAAGTGTAATTAAGTGTAAGCAGAAGGGTAAAAAACTGTTCAAAAAGCTAACCCTTACCAACACAGAGTACAGATATACTTCAGTTTATCCGTCGATATTTCCCCACTACACACACAAATAAAAATTTGCTCGAATGTGGAAATATTACACCGTGATGACTACAATCTAGCCTCCTAGCCTCCAACGCAGACATTCTTCGGGGGCTCATCCCGCAATCTTCTTGACGAGCCTAAAGAATGTCTGCGCGCGTAGGAGACTAACTGCAATCTGGCAAAAACTGCAATAAACATCCACACTGCTTCGTAGTGTAGTTCCCGCTTGCAGGTTTACAGTGGAATATTTATCCGCGCTCCCTCAAAATGTCCAGATTTTAGATGTAGGGCAACTGGAACTTTTCCTTAGATGTTTGAACGTGAAACAACCAAAACTTTAATTTACAAAATTTTGCAAACACTTTCCGCGCACGGAAGTCCGCCATGTTTCTTTCCCACGAAACCAGTACTTAGTCTCGCTCGGCCAAATTTCTTAACTGGGACGATTATGGAAACTTGGAAGAAATAATTGCTGTGAAATAGGAAAACGAATTACAACAAGATCTGAGATGCTGTTAAACAGCGCCTCGTACCGCCTGGCTACGTTTTGGCAAACATGCTGGATCACGGTCGCTCATGTAATAACACTGAACTTCTTATCAACTGACAAAAATTTCTGGACTACCCTAGCCACCAGAAGCTTATCACCTGTTCCAGGTGATACGCTTCTGTAGCCACTAATAACCGAATCAACTATGATATTCTAATGGCAGGTTACTGCGGAAAAACGAAGAAAGAAATTCAGTTGCTGTTTCATAAATCATGCATTCCAATAAAAATTGACCACGATGCTGTTCACGTTGTCGTGTTGAACATGGCAGCTCGCTACAACAACCCGCTCATCCAAATCTGGAAGAGCTTCAGCAAGAGTCTTGGAACTGATCGTTCTATATTTTGTGGTCTTTGCATACTGTTTAGGACTTAAAAGATGATAATAATTTAAATTCTGCGTAGCTTTTATAAATTTCTCAAGGCGAGGGAACATTTCAGGGAGCGAAACTTTACCGGCCTATTAACCAAAGACAAAACAGAAATTATAATTCATAGAGATAAGACAAATGACTTCGCGGATCGACACCAGCAAACTCAGTGGTCCTTCTCGTCCGGTATATGAAATGCAAAGGCCACATGCTCCCATTTGCGGAACTTGGGAAAAACATTTTGATCGTGCAGTCGCTTGATCTTAGATCCTGCTGCTTGGGGGTTCCATACCCAGTTTCCATACAATGCCGGGTGTCCCATGTTACAATAGCTTCGTTGTTAACGTCTTCCTCCGGGTGGGTACTATTTAAAGAGACCATTGCCAAATTTTTGACTACAAAGAAAAACTGCATGCAAAACCTCTGCCTTGTTACCAAACGTTTTATGACGTTTCCGGTTCTTTACATTGGACATTGTCACGATTAGAGTCTTTAAAGTTTTGAAGCAAATCGTTTATGTTGTACTGAAAGTAACAACTTCCATACCGCCTTCGGCGTGGCAGAAAGTCATCAGAACAAGCGGAGTTTGACTATAGGTCGTGTTTACCAAAAAACGGAGCAATATCTGTTCCAAGAGTACAGTCCCCCCAGCTTTATGACAACTTTACCAAATTTAGGGAACCACCAAAATTCTTCGCTTTGACATCGTGCCCTTCTGTGTCTGCATTAATCTTTTTCATTCCACCGCTGAAGCCTCCAGAATTAACAATTTATGACCGCAACAACTTCTTCTGTCGTAAAGTGGGCTAGATTGGTGATGGACACTTCGTTCCATTCCCTTTGCCACTGTTTTTTCACCGATGTGTTACCATGGTCACGCTGGGCAAATCTTTTTCACCGCATCTGAGACATTGGCCTCACCATTAAGCCGCTGTACCTGCTCCCGTTCAGCCTGATTTTTCACTTTCACGCGTTGGAGTGCGGCAAATAAATATGATTGTTATACCTCCCAACTCGAATACCTTTTCGGATTGGAGGAGAACATGTCGTGTCGTGGGTCAAAACTCCCTAACTCCCTAGGACGAGCAAAACTCACTAGGGAAACAACAACTCAGTTGGGCTCAGACGTAATCAGGTCGTGCTTCTGGAAACTGCGGCAAAATTTGTATGCCATCCAGCATCAAGCAAACGATTTTTTCGCAGTTTTTTTGAGCTGGCAGGTATAACAAAAACACTTAATGATTGGCCCCGCGGAAAACAGTGAGTTTTGTTCCACTCGACCTCAATGAGGGTCTTCAGGAAACAAAACTCGCTGTTTTCCTCGGGGTCAGTCATTAAGTGCTTCTTACAGCATCTGAACAACTAGCAGCCTACCATGTGCTTCACCATGGAGACAGAACTACTACAAACACGCTTTTCTTGACACCGCATTTTCAAGGGAACCAGACGGCCCCCTTATTACTGCATTGTAAGCTGGTGACCTTCCAGTAGTTTTGTCATCCCATTAATACCTATCCTACCTGATTTGATTAAAAACTGAAAATATTTTGAAAACTCATTGCATCAGTTATATTTGCATAATCCATCCGACTTGTCAACATTATCTAAACGTACTTGTGCATTATATATCGTACTGTGGCTATGTTCAAGTACTCAAAGTAATAGAATTTTCCTTTTTTGCTCTAAATATTGTTAAGTTATCGGCTAAGTATCTTTCTCTTATCGTAAATCTCGTTTCTTTAACTGTATATATCTAGATCTAGTCCTAGTTTTTTTTGTCATTGTATTTTCGTTTCTCTTGAGTTACATATTAGTTATTCTAGCTGTTATTTCTTCATTCTGTAAGACTGAATTGTTGTATTTTGTTATACGTCAAACCCACTGCTCGCTTCGAATAGCTATAGCTAACTGCGAGCTGTGCTTATTTTACTTTGTATGTTTTGACTCCCTAATAAACTTGAACTTGAACTTGAACTTGAACGTTTCCTACAGAATCTCTTGTCGTTCTTGGTAATTCAGTCTAATTTTTAACCGTTGTCAGTAAATAAATCGAAAGAAAAAGAAAACAATAAAAGCAAGTGAGACATTCGAAAACCAATCCACAGTCTGACCTGTACCTTATAAGCATGCGCACAGCCATATCACCCGGGCAGTGGCAACCATAGACAGCTGTTTCGGCCTTGTTAGGCCTCATCAGCATGGAATAGCCGTCGGGCAGAAATAGGACTAAAAGCCCTATGTTGTCTGTCCTCTGTTTCTTTTTTTAAATAAATGGGCATAAATCCGTGCGCGTGCGAATTTGTTTGTCTTATAAATCACCTTGCAACTCGTGAGCTGCATTGCACCTGAACGAGTCACAAAATCCCCGGTCGATCTTGCAATCCCTAGCAATATGTTTAATAATACATTTCTGTGGACGGCCTGGTGCTGAAAATGCTGTCGGAAACGCTTACGGGTGTGGGGGACTTGGGAGAGAATAAATAGGACATGACTTAATACCGCAGGTGGATAATTATATAAAAGCTGTTGTGTATCTCAGTATCTTGTATTAGTTTACAGATATTAATAGCATTCTCATTCAGAAAAGTAACATAAACATGTGAAGCACAAAAGGATAAACACGGAGTAGATATCTCTTGCCAGCTATTTTTTCCTCGCCATCGTATTCTGTGCTCATAAAAAAGTTTTCCGTTTTCAGTTGGTTTCTCTACCTTGCAGTCTGTGACGTGACTGAGCCCGCTCATAACTGAGTGGCAGTCAAAACCAAGTTGCCCCGCTACAAAAACGACAATGTTTTTTGAACAGTTATTTTCCCCATCCTGAACTTCTTCAGTGACGTTTCTAGGAGTGCTCCAGACTTTCTGTGAAAACATGTTTAGACTTGATCAATTGCCAAAAATATTTCGCTCCCTACCTTTACTCCGCCCCCACTTTTAGCCATAAAAGGAGCGTCTTTACAGCGCCATCGTTAGATCCGCCTTTTCACTGTGCCAATTGAACACTGACCAGTCGCGTCGCTACCAGATCATTGATTTCGTCTATTATTTACATTCATTTAATTTACTTTACCGTCAAACTGAAGTAGAATAAGAAGCCAATAATAAATTAGGACGCTATATGCATACCTGAATGTTTTAACGAGTTAAAGTTAAACGACCAGAGATACCGAGCTAAATATAAGTTCACTCATAGACGGATCGAAAATTGTTTTGCAAACCCATACTATTGGCTAATTTTTGGTGAAACGCATGATGTTTGCCGTTCTTTGCCCCAGTCGGAGCTATTGGGATGGGTGAGTGAGTTAGTAGCGTGTGTTGAAACCTCTCGAAGTTGTTCTTGCTAAACGATTGCTTGATTTTTTAACGTGTACTTTCGACAGTCTTTCCTCAGCTGTTTAAGACAGCATATGTTAATTAATGAACGATATTGATGAAGTTTTTATGAAGAAAAGGCAATTTTATATCAATAGCCACCTGAAGGCATACATTATATAATATTTAAATACTGTATGCAAACACAGTTGTGAGGACAAACGGTCCTGGTTGAATACGATTAAAGAGAAAATGTTGGGAAGGATTTCAGATACAATGTAAACATGCTCCCATTGCCAAAATTCCAAGGCTTAGCTTTTTGCGCTAAATTTTGGTTCTCAAGTGAATCTGGTGTCTGTTTCATGAAATTATGGTATATAATATTGTATCATGAATTGGAAAGGAGTATGGTAATATATGATAATTAGCTGGATGACTTACAACAAAAAGAATGCAGCGATTTTTGAAACCTCAATTGGCATATTTTCACCTGAAAAGAATTACTATCCATCAACAACCGAAGATTCAAACATTTCGTGAAAACATTCCCGGAAATTGTTTCTGCGATGAGATTTTTCAATGCTTTTTTGTTTTGTTTTGTTTTGTATTTCTTTGCTTTCGTAGCTAAACGCGGC
Source organism: Platygyra sinensis (assembly GCA_019787425.1). Taxonomy (NCBI): domain Eukaryota; kingdom Metazoa; phylum Cnidaria; class Anthozoa; order Scleractinia; family Merulinidae; genus Platygyra; species Platygyra sinensis. Next base: position 18,959 of record JAHPZR010049878.1, on the reverse strand, counting down.
TGAATAAACCGCGATCTTTCATAACCCTTTCTGCGTATTTGACGATTCAAAAACAGTTTTGCCAAGCCGAATGCCGATGTTTACGAGAAACTCGAAACCTTCAAATTACTAACTTTAATGGCATTTCAGAGAGAGCAACAGAGATGTTCTTTTTTTGTAAAAGCACGTTGTGAAACAAGCTCTATAGACTCCACAATAGGGCTTTGTTTCCCTCGGTAATCAATGCTCAAGTCTCTGTCTACCCAAACAAAAGCGCATGCTGTGGTTGATAATTTTCAGTCGAATGTTTTGAAGTCTAATATCCGAACCCTTTCTTTAATTCATATCTTACTGTCGGATCTGCACGCTACCTGCTGAATAAATTACAGAAAATTGTAATATTAGGGCTTAAAAGCTCATTAATCAATGCATCTATGGCTTGTAAAAGGACTAAAAATATTATTTCGCTGAGAAGAAGACAGCCCCTTAAGGCATAAGTAAAAATACCTTACGCACGAACTGTCTGTCACGTGATCTCCATGGTAACACTCAGAACTACTACTATGCTCTCTTCATTGATATTTTTATGTTTTTACCTTTAAAGTAATTTTAAATAAATATGTTTTTACCTGTTTTCATTGCGTTGCATCCTGATTGGATGAGAGCTTAAAAGCTTTCCTTCAACAGCCAATTAAATCGTTGGAAAGCGACAAGAGTTCCTTGGGTCATTGTTTGCATGAATGGAGCACGTGGGTAAATGACATGTAGCTGTCACCAACGGTGATGGATTCTAACGTGCCGTGGGGTCCTTTGGCGGGCTAGCCACGTGCGTGCAGACCCAGTTCACCTGTATAAACGTAAGCTCCTTGATCCATATCTTTAAATTCTGATGTGGCTGCGAGATGACACCGTAAAAGGCGAACTGCCGCGAGTAGACCTCCTCGAACTCGACTCGAGTCAAAACAAGCTGGTGTGCGAAGGCGGGAATTTAACATGGCTTCCTCCGTTCAGGAGAGGAATTCCAGATTTTATTTAACAATAATACACTTAATCGCGAGAGGATTTTAAAAATTCGGAAGTATGTTGGCGGGTACATTGTTTTTAATTGTCCTTCTGGGGAGCGCCGTGCGACGGAGAGATATCGCTCGAGCAGGTATGTCCAGCATCATTTTGAATATATTTAGAACGGGGAGAGAGCATTCTGTTCTTAACTTCGGTGTTTGTAGTAAATACGATGAATATGTCACTACACATTTGTTACTAGTTCACCCACGTGTAAAGTCCTGCAGCAGTTTAAAATTATGTCCCTGTTTAATTCTAGTCTTGAAACAAAACCTGCTTGTCGAAATGAACTCGGAAGAGCTATTCGAGATACCTGTCAAAGGTGCGCCAGTTAGAGTAAAATATTACTCGCGAGAATCTTCCTTGGGCAAATTAGTAAGACTAGTATTATTCTGCGACTTTCCTGATAAAATGACACGATTTTTCATAGAATTAAATGACCCAGATCCGTGAATGATCACCGAACTTGAATTAAAATTTGACATCACAAAAATTCAATTCGTAAGCGCTTTACCCGAAACCGAAACAAATACATCACAGCTATTTTTGAATGAACAAAACATAATATTAATAAATTTTGCGATAACTGTCAGATGTTTAATTGTTTTATTTCTTACGCAAAAGAGTCAAACTCCGGCCCAGCGCCAAGATATCTTCTAAAGATACCAGATATTTTAGTTAGCCTTTTAATCTCCGATTTTTCCGAGCTTATTGCTGAGAACTAAATAATATGCCAACTTCATTCACAAGTACAACTTATGTTTGTTTCCATTTTTGTCCAGACGTATTCGATGCAATTTAACGAAATTTAGCAGGGATATAGAATAGAAAAAGAGCAATTACATTAAGCCTGTAAAATGACTCGATGATAATTCTTTAAAATGTTTTTTAATTTTTTCTCAAGGAGAGGGGAGCGAAAATATCCAGATAGCCATTAGGAGAGGAATCGTAAACAAAATTTGTATATCAAACCATTAGACGGCATGTATACATCTATTTAAAAATATGACGCTTCGGGAAAACACTAGAATTATTTCCTGAAAATACGGTTGTCATGGAATCATTTGATTCTTGGAAAAAATTTCAGTTTAATTCCAGAGACTGGAAATTATTGTAAGAAAAATACATCTCACTTGTGTCATGTTAACTCTGGAAGCAGAAATATAAAATACCTACAACGAATCCTAAACGATTTCAGTTCTGTTTTTCGTTGTTTTTAACATGTAAGGCGAAAAGGAGAGCAAAGATTTACGAGCGCCGCACTGAACTGGTTTGAGGTGTTTCGTAATTTACGCGATCCATACGACCATAAATTTCAAGAAAAAAGTAAGGTAGCTTTATTAGTGAATTTCTGTAATTATTTTTATTTCCTTTGGCGAGGAAGATTTGCAGCGATTATCAGCTCCCTAGCATTTATCTGTTTACTCTCGCGTTGAATGAAATAATGAACGGATAAAAGATATCTTCAATTAATGGAAAACAGCAGGAACATTTAAACGAATTGGCCAACTGCTATGGTGTTATTTTTTATAATTTAAAGAGAACTGCTCGAGCGAAACTAAAATCAAACGAAAAATCTAGTTTTGTAGGTATTTACGTAAAATATATCTTACTCCTGTCATGTCAGGAAGCTTAAGGCGCGATCTTCATGGATAGTGATGGCCTTTTTCGCGCGAATAAAAGCAAGTAATTTTCCTTATTTATTTAAGATCGATATTCAATCCAAATATGTCGAAATTCCCAAAAAGCTTTCATTCAAATGACGGGCCAAGGTTGTCATATCTCAAATTATTGTTCAAGGCTAAGGTTGACGGGAGCGTGTAGTAAAACATTCACATGATGAGTACAGCATTGAAAGTTATTTCGCGGGAAATATTCTCACTGAGTCGAATATTTTCAACACAGTCGAAGAGGCAAAAGAAAAGCCTTGCTGTTAAAATCTTCCTGTTAGCAATTTCTTATAAATATATGTAGCAGGCTTCTTTATCGCATAATTTGAGCTAAATGTAAGTGTTATCTTTGTTTTTGTTTTAATATCTGCAACTCAGTCCACATTGTGCGCAAAACTAAACTGAGTATGGAATATTCACACATTCTGATCTCAAGGGGAAAATATTTAGGTATTGAAATTTTTCCGCAGAATTTTTAAGGAAACCTTTGTGCGGCATAACAACAGAACTGCATTGGCTTTTTAATTAAAGCAGAAAAGCGGAAAAGTGTCGGAAAGGGATTGAAATGCATTTTAGGTTATTCAATATCGAATTTCTCCCTGATACTGAGCTACAGAATGGACGACCTGAATTGTTTTCTATACTCAAAAAGCTGTTTTGAGTCTCCACTGTATTCAAAATTATTCATTCATGATGTGAGGGTTTATCAGTTCTTGACCATAAGGAGCTTTGTTATTTTCTCCCGACTTTTAATAAAGTTTAGCGAAAATATACATGGACAGGCTTGTCACATGCAGACGAAGAAAACCCAACCATGGATGAGAGATATATAAGGTGTAAACAGCCGAAAATGTTTTGTTTTCAAGCATCAAGGAATTAGATTTCTACACAACGTTTAATCTCGTCGAAAACCCAGACGAAAATTTATTGAATTTATTTATAAATTAACACAACCATCTGCCAATGCAACGATCAGGCTTAACAAATGGCAACCGTGGCGAAGTCGGATGAGAAGAATCACATTTAAAATTTTGAACTGGTTTTCTCATCAGTCAAGAGTTGTATTGTTCTTTTATCAGAACACCAGTGAGTTGTTCCCATTGGGCGAGCACGATTACGTGCAACGAAACATGGAGCTATCGTGTACGGTCTATTGGGCAAAGGTTCCAATTCTGGAACAAGTTCTGAACATCATTTGCGATGAAAGTAGAATATAGGTATGTGCTGTTGACAAAAAAAGATGGAAAACGTGTCCCTGCTAATGCCTCTCTTGCATCAGTAAATCATGCCCTTACTAAGATTGCCACATTTTTTCAACTCCGGTAAGAAAGCTATCTAAATTATAAGCACAACCGAATTCTGTTAAGATTTATACATTTCCAGTTTACTATATAACTGATACATCACCAATTTTGTGTGGTGTGTAAATTTTGATTTTGTAATGAACATTTTAGTGAACTGTAATACCTCATATATGTGCAATTGGTAAAAGAGAAATAAAATTTGTTTTCACATGCCATTATAAATCTCTATTATCCTTTCAGTGCTGTGGAAGTGATGTTTATACCTTATCTTAGTTTTATCCCCGGAGCTTGAAGTTTCACGACCGCAAAGATGACGACACAAAACTAGGATGGTTGCACAATTCGTCCTTTTAAAGCAGATGTCCACTTCGTGGCATTAATTTTCTCTCTTTTGATCAAGATTAGTGGCTAATTAGAATTTACGCCGAAAATCAAAACCAACTTGCCGAGTGCGCTTTTAATAAATGATTACCAAACACGTGTCGGTCTGTTCATGGCTGGCGCACGGAGACTGTCTATGCAAGAGGTTTCGACTTAGTGGCAAAGTATAATATTCTTCTTCAAGAGTTTATAGCAAAATAACCATTTGTAACAAAATATAGGTTTAGTTTGTAAATACATCAGAAGTTTGCTCTTTTTATTGCTCACGAATGAAAGCCGCCACCATGTACGTGCACACACTAAATAGTACTGTGAAAAGCTTCCACAACTCAAGGGGATTGCATTTATGGAAATGCAATAGCCGACACCTGGTACTGCAAATGAAAATTATAATTCATCCGACTATTTCGCTCTATTTCTACCATTTGTTTTAGTCTGAGAGAATGAAGCTCTCATGTTAAAAAATTAAAGCGATTTAGCGAATGCGAATAATGGATGTGTAAGCCTGAACTGAATTTGTAGTTTTTCCCTTTTCCGAATTCAGAATCTCCTCTTCGATCGAAAATTAACCTCCGTGGAAAAATTTAAAGAGCGAACTGAAAAATAGGTAGAAAATGAAGAAAACGGTTGTATTGCACTTACTGTTTGGCAGTTTTATTTTCAACGGTGCTATAGTCGTCAATCTATTTATAAGATGCAGCGTAATTTTGAAAGTAGGACCAATCTCATGATCTCACTGCTTATTTTGCACTTATTTATTAGCTGGCGTCGGCAGGCGTCTGTTTGCCTACGCTTATTTACAGAATGTTTTTAGTTTTAACTTTCGCAATTCTTACAAGAGCTTTTTGTTACTAGTTTCTTTCTTGGCATTTCGTGCAGTCTTCCTTAAATGGTCTCCGTATGTTTCTAGTTTACATGGTTTCCGGGTATTACCCACGACAAAACACGATAAAGAAACAAGTTGATCCGCTTCCGTTAGCAATGCCAAGTTCATGTCGGTTGTTATAACCTTTCCTTTGCTAAATGTAAAATCCGAGCTCTGACGTATTGCCTTGGAAATTACTTGTCCCATGCCATACAAAGCAATTTTTTTACTTGAAAAAATCGTGCAGCTTCACGACAACTTTGGACATGCACTAGCCGCGCCGACCCTGACTGAGTTAATTATAGTTTTCGCTGTGTCAGCGTTTTTGTACGCGCGAGAGTTTTTCGAAAAAAGAGGCAGGCTTAAAAACTGCTAATTCTCCTCAATTTAGTCTCGAAGTTCACTGTTCTAAAACTCCACACACGTTTAAGTTATTTTCCTTCAATTTCGCTTTGCGTGCTACAAGGCAGTTGTAGAGAACCAATCCACTCAGGTGTGGGGACAAATTAGCGAAATGTTTACGGGAAAGTCACGAAAGCTGACCATTATGAACAACTTACGTGTAGCATTCAAAACATATCATTTAAGACTGAAAAGCATGAAAAATACTGCTGGGTTATAAACCATAAATTCACGCCGTTTCTGTGGCATAGTCCTGTTCTGTTACGATAGCACGTTGCCTTGTTAGGCAACACGGTTCAACGTAGAGTAAATTTAATTTTTTATTCATAAAAGTTGTTTTTCACTCTTGCGTCACTTGCATGTATAAGCCGTTTTCTGGTTGTTCCAAGAGGCGCAAATCAAATCACAGATATCCGTGTTGAGTTCGTTTGCTTAAAATAAAGTGAGCTAAAGGGTGCGTCACCCTGAACTCATCAGCACGCGATTATGCAGCCTGTTGTTTGGGGTTGTGCTTGATGCAAGTTTTGTACAGTATATTGCAAGCCAACCGGGCTAAGGGGCCTGTTTCTCGAAAGCCCGGGAAACCTTTCGGGCCCGTAAAACCATTTTAGTTCATCTCTATCGGCTGAAAACGATACGCCTTAAACTTCTTTCATGACAGGAATCTCTGTTCCCCTTAAGGATACGCTAACAAAATGTAATCATAAGGTTTGATATTTTGCTATATATGGCTTTCCGGGTGCGAAAACATTTCGGTACGTTCGAGAAACGCGGGCTCCAGGGCCGTAGCCAAAACATAGTTATGGATTGAGGCAATGTCCATGTTTTAAGTCTCTTCCTGGGTATTTTATAACGTGTTTATGATGACTGTAAACAATAAAAAAGAAAACATAAGTATTTAGGTATAAGTGTTTAGGTTTAGCTGTTAGTCAGAGCGAGTACGGGCGAGCAAACCTAATCAGCACACAGAACTCTTTTACTTTTCTTAAACACGCAATAACCGAGTCAAAGCTGTCTTAGTTGAAAATAATATAGAATGTCAGTTTCAAAGTGTCGAAGGTAGTTTGAAATCATCCCTGAAAAGCCACAAAACATGGATATTTCAGCTATAAAATAGAGAACAAATGTTCAGTATTAAATATTTTTTGTTCTTTTGGTAGAATTTCAATCAGATATTATGATACATAGTATAACTAAATCCAGAACACTTTGATGATGTTACTACTTTCAATGCTGTTATTCCAAACGGACAAATGGGAACAACGCTGGTATTACAAGCAGATCATTCTTACGTCAAGCAAACTGGGCAAAAAGAAGTTACACTGTACTAAAATGAAATAAAAATAAAATAAGGATGAGATCATATGAAAAGGGCGCATTAAAACCGACGCTTGTAGAAATGAAATCCTAAAACGAAGAGAATATTACAGACATGGTAAATTTGATTTAATTTGCTGTACTGGGTATTGAGAATATTTCGATAAATTTAGTACAATCAAGGAAAAAAGCTAGCCTATCTCAATATAATATGCGATGAATTAGTTGCAAAAGAGCAGAGTTTCAGGAAGTTTCGATACAGAAACTGTACTGCAACACATGAGCCCAGGCGCTTTCGAACCGTTCGAGGCCTTCGGTAACTGATCCCTAACAGTGGACAACGAGTTCTCAACCTGCGAAGCTAATTTCAAGCTGTACAAAGATTGCAGCTTTGGTCGTGTTGCCGCGTTGCAGCCTGATTAAATATTTTTTGCACTTAGATGACTAAGCAAAACTACAAGTTTTGCCATTCGTAGATTCGACAACTTGTACCGCATATAACAGTGAATTAGAAGCAGAGCTGAAGTAACATCTGGACGAGATGAATATATTTATTATAATTCGGTCAAGGGAAATTCGGTCCCATCTTGCAACGAGTTGGTTGTATAAAACCGTCAAATTTGAAACCCTTTAACATGTACTCTAGGTCACGGTGAAAAAATCCTGACGCGATTTGCAAATGGGAATTTAAACAGGAAAGAACCTTCTTTCAGTTTAAACAAGAATTCAGTTTACAGTACATACAAGTTATAAATTATGTGTACCCTCAGTAAGACTGTTCGATATGGGTTCTACAGTTTTTGTGGAAAATTACCATATCAGTTAAAATCGTGTGTTAAATCTTCCCTGTGAATATCAAAATCTCAGTTAACTGAGCAGAAAGCTGCTGCAGAATAACAAACAAATGCTAAAATAAGTAAATAAATAGAATGTTCTGGTTGTAGTAATTCGTACCTGGTATTGCATCATCGTGAAGCCGCAGCATGAGATAAGTTGTTATGGAAGTCCAATATTACCCAGTTGGTTTTTCAAGTCTGTAATAAAACGACCTTTCCTTCAGTCGGGCTAAACGCTCAGCTCACTGTCCACTAACTGAATGGTTGAAACAAAAAATGAGGCGAGGAAAATATTTAGATAGAGATGTTTTTTTCTTTAATCGGTGCTATATGCTGTAATATCCTTTCAGCTTCAACGAATGATAGAAACGATGCTCGTCGTGTGAAAAATCAGTGATCATGCGAACGAAGGCAATTAAGATATCAGGTCCAAAGTATTGCTGTGACTTCAACTATAGTTTAAAGATTTAGTCGAGCAATCCTCTTGTAATTCCACAATGCCGTGGGGTTGGCGGGAAAGACATTCGGTACTGAATACATAATCCTTGAATCCAGACTGCAAGAACACAGACCATTATAATAACATAGGTCTTCCATCAGTCTTTGGTTTTCTCTCGGAGTACCTTTCAAGGGCTAAATATTTCAGATAATAAACCCACAATTTTTTCGAAAACTTATAAATTGAACTCTGACAGAAAATTCAGTCAGGTTAGCACGGCAGTGTACCATGGCAAGGTTTCTCAGCGGTTATTTCTTCTGCTTTCCAAAAAGGAAAACTTGATCAGTCTGAATTCATCCGTATTCTTGCGTTCCATGCTATTCAGAAGCCCAATATATAGACTACTAATCTTGATTCTTGCTTCCTTTCTGAATCCCTATTAAACAACACGGTTGAGCGCAGCTGCTTGCTTTATCACCTCTCCTGAGTTTTTCCCCGAAAGAAATATAATCATCAGTCAGAGACGATTTAATATGGGATTTGCACGTAGGCGTGCAGATCTATTTATTTCATCGACTGAATTTGTTTGAAATCGTGACCAGAATTGATCGGCTAGCACGTATTCACAAGTGAATTAAAGATAGTAGTCGCCTTCAGTGTGTAAACCTGAGCAAAGGTCCACCGATGGCTTTCGGAATTGATTTCATAAAGGCTTGAAATCGTCAGTAGTAATTTTTACAATAATTTACACAAGAGGAACACATTTTAGTAGTAAAGTGTCGATGAGTAAGGTTCAAGGATCTGATTTTATTCACTACGTGATCAGTCGTAAGAGTAAACATTGGTCGGAATTCTAAAGAGCAATTTGCGGAGGGTGTGTAAGAAGCAAGCGAGGCGATTAAAACATTAGTTAAGGCTTCTTTTTTCGGGTTTATTGCTCTCTTATACAGTCAATTTTCCAGTCATGTATGTGGTAAAAATTTCTCCTTTTTTGTTGAGTATCCGCCATCATATTTTTTTGTACTTGGTATACATTTTGCTGCAAAAAGCCCTCAAGACCTCGTGCTTCCGAAAAAACTCATTAAAAAACCTACGCACGTACGATTCACAAAATGGCAGAAATAAAAATTATTTTGAAAACTATGCCTCTTTTCTCTCACATCTAGCAAATGTATCTGTGAAGGCAACACTGTTCAGAACAACTTCTTAATTTTATGAGGATTTATGTAGCATAAATATATCTGCTTTAACCCCAAATTACACTGGCCAGATTTTTAATCAGTTCCGGTTCGAATTCTCGTGGAAGTTGTTAAGACACGTAGTTTCATGAGGAATGCGCTTAAGACAGCAAGAATACATCGATCTTCTTTATTCGATTTATGTTTTTTGGTCTATTGAATGTTTAAAATTCTAGAGGTGAAGGTCAATTTCTAGCTAGTGTTTCGGAAAGCGTTCGCGAAGAAATAGTCCGGGCACGTTGTATGATGACCGCAACAGTTTTTTTTGTATCAACAGTAACAATTTTCCATTACTCATATATTTACAATTTTACTACAGACCTACAGTACGGCCTGGAGACCGTCGGCTAAGTCCATAAATAACAAACCAATAAGCGAGTTAAGACACATCAGTCATTTGACTGGTAAAAACTGTAGGAAGACACTTCTAAGCGAGACTTAAGACTCCATTTACACGGCAGATTTTTGGTCCGAGCACGGGTAAAATTTTGGCTCGGTACGGATAACGCAAAATTGTTCATGATCACACGACAAAATTTACCCGTGCCGAGCCATCTTTTTTGGTACGCGAACCTGTTTTATCCGAGACGTACCAAACATTTTCTGCCGTGTAAATGGGCCTTGAGTTGTATTTGGGTTTGTACCTGATTTGCTGAAAAAGTAGCGCATTTCGCTCTGAATTATCAGAGCAATCTTTTGAAATGATCGAGAAACTGAGCGCCAGGGCTGATAAGCAGGATTACAGTGCTTACAGTCAAACCGCGATCTGTATTGACTACGTGGGTACACAGACAGTGCTCTTCTCACTGCGTTGAACAGAAAATTATTAGCTGGGGACCTCAGTGCAAAGACCCAGTTTTCCTTTAAAATCACTAAAAATGAGTAACATAGTTACATTGTAGCTACTGACAAAGTCAAGCTCCTTAGTAACCTATCACCCCGCTGGCTACCAATCAGAGGGTGGTCCCATACAGGAGGTAGTTTCTCTAGATACTCGCTCGTTGGAGGTAGTCGCTAGTCAGGAGGCGGTCCCGTATAGGGGGTAAATCTCCATTGTGGGAGACATTCTCTTATCGGAGGAAGCTCGCTTAAGGGGGTATTTTGGTTGGGTATTATCGCTTAGCATTTACATCTCGTTCATATTTCCAGCCCTCAAAAATCTCTATGCTCATCCTACATATCTACGTTTTGGGCTGTTTTGTAAATTTCTTGGTGATTTTTGGAGATATTTGGGGATAAATGGTTTATCTCAAAGAATTAGCATAGATTATGGAACTGTAGGAAATTTTGAAGGTTGCATGTTGTTTTAAAATTAGAACTTTTAAGTTAAAAAATTGGTAGAAGTACGCGAAACAGTTGACCAGCAACCTGGAATGTCCTTTTGGGGGATTTCAACTGTCTGGTGGAGTTCCAGAACATTTTCCCTTTTAATCCCGCTTTAAACGTCCTAAAATTTCACTTAATTAAGGTTAAGTCCCCCCTTAAGGGAGGTACAACTTTGTTGAAGGACTGGCTGAGTCGGCTATCAAAGGGTGATGCCTAATCACAGGCACACCTTTGTGGGAAGCCAGTAGTTGACTAACTGAAGTGGTCGCTGGTGGGAGGCACACCGCTGTGGGAGGCCAGCAGGTGCTACCAAAGGGTGGTCCCATACGGGGACAACACTTCGTGGGCCACCCGGAGTTGCATATCAGAGGGTGGCCCCTGTTGGGAGGTAGCCTTGGTGGGAGCTGGTTCCCATTAGAGAATATTTCGGATCCCTAAAAGAAAACTAATTTAGATTCTGACATAAGACCGCTAATCGCTGCGATATAAATACAACGGATATCATGCATGAAAACAGTATTTTCGTGTTTTTTACTCGTTCATTTTCCTGTTGTAGCTGAGTGCTGAACCTTTGGAGGTGTCTCGCGTCCAAGTGATGTAGCGCGTGCGGTTTGAAGTGTGCTGACTATCAAACTGTACCAACAGTTTTGAAATAAAATGAATTGCCGAATTTCTCACGGCCTCTTAATGCTAGCCTCCGAATCGCCTTTTGAAAGTTGCAAGTGAAAGCTTTGCTTTGGTTGAATGGAAAGTTCCTTAATGAATACAAATTTGTTGGTTATTAGAGGTAAAATGTCATCAGACTTCAATATGAAGCAACTTTTAATTTTAACTGCTTAATACTAAAAGACTAACAATGTTTTTGTCCTCAATTTCCAGTTAAAATTCCTTTGGATCTGCGTTTCATTGAAGAGCCATCAGATACCCAGTTCGCGCATACTCGGTCAGCAATATTAAATTGTAGAGTGGAAGACAGACCCGCTAATATCACTTGGAAAATTGCACGCTCTGATCACGTGATAAGCAGCAACATCACTGGTGTACGCTACATCTTGCCCAATGGTTCGTTATACTTCCCAGCCTTCACTGAGGACAGGTTTAATTTGTCTGTGCATAGAGCAGATTATCAGTGCATTGCAAAGACACCAAGTAACAAATTTGGAAACTTTGAAATCATCAGCAAGGTAGCCAAGTTACGTGCAGGTAAACTTGAGAGGGGTGGGGTGCGGGGAAACATATCTTTGGCTCTTTGTTTAAGTTGTTTTGCAGGAAATCCCAAATTGATTATAAAAATGTTTTTCGACTTCACTCTAATGAAGAAAAACTACCTTGCTTGTCTATGAAGTGCACAAGTTTTCTCTGACGCGTGTACGATGCAGCACAGATTTCGTGAATAGAAATGCAGACGTTTATCTACTTGATAAATGTCATTTAATCAACTGCTCGCTGTCATTTTGAGCCACCATGCAACCTAGTGATGAGCCAGTGGTTATATGCTAACAAATTATCTCTGAGCATTGAGAAAACCAGTTTTGTGGTATTCCATTCTCTCTGAAAAGAATTAAGAATAGCTTATAAGTCGAGTCTTGGTATCTCCAATATGTCTGTAGATCTGATAATCCAGTCAAATATTTAGGACTCATTTTTTATTCCAAATTGAACTGGAAACCATACTTTAAAGTTTCAAGAGGTATCAAGAGTATTATCTAAAATTAAATATTATGTAAACAGGAATAGGTTTTAAAATACTATAGTTGTAGTCAGGCATGATGATAATAATCTTACAGAGTTCCACTCCTTAATTGAACACTTCAAGTTACAGTGGAAGAAGAAAAAGACGCATCCATCGCATTTCTGGACACCATGACAACCAGGAAATAAAAACTAGCGTCTACAGGAAGCAACACACACTGAAAGTAGGCCATTTCCGAGTTCTCTCGTGCCTCTGTTTCAAAACGAGTCTAAGTGCGAAACCTTTCATATGAAAATGAGTTTGCATGCAGTTTCATTTCATGCAAATCAAAGTTATTTTCATAAGAATAGTTTCGCACTTAGACTCGCTTTGAAACAGAGGCGCAAGGGAACTCGGAAATGGCCTATTCAGTTCAACTCTCGCTCACCAAGTAGTGGTTACACCGACCAATTTATTACAAGCTGTCAAAGTACCGCTGTTTCTACAAACTAGTCTCAAGCAAACAGAGGTTCTGTCACTTTGCCTACCTTCAAGGAATTTCAGAAAAAATTGCAAGAATTTTAAATCAGTTCAATATCAATGTTGCCCACAAACCCATAATTACCGATGGCAAATTTAGTAAAGACTTTTCAACAGGAGCGATCTATAAAATCAATTATTGTAAATACTGCGACAAATTTATATCGGTCAAATATCAAGATCCAGGGCTAGAGAACACTAGGGAGCCATAGATAGGAATACTTTATTGACCCAAAATTGCATAAAATGCGGCAGTCATGATTTTGACCTTGACGACTTCAAGGTCATTGACCGCTGTTCCCGATGGTCAAAAATATTATTTTTTGAATAATGGCACTCAATTCGCGAACCGAATGCAATTAATTAACACATTTACATTCGTGACAATTACAAGGCCCTTTTTCAATCCCAAGTGACGTTTCTGTGGCTCTTTTAAAGCACTTATTTGCATTCGTAAGCCATTTTAGAAGAAGGTATAGTATTGTAACGGTAACGGTCTCACAAAATGTTTTTTTTTAGTCAGTGACAACAAAAAAAATAACTGTTATCATAAACAAGGAATATATTACATCAATTATATTATTCACTTATTTACCCTTTTCTCGATTATGGTTTATCAATTTGGGGCAATAATTATAATTCTACTCTTAATCCTTCAAAAATTCTTTAAAAGAGGGCAATACGTATCATAACTTTCTCGAAACCAGGTGAACACTCTGAGCCTCTTTTTAACCCATTGACTCCCGTGCCACCCGTAACCACTCGTGACGAGCCTTGGCCTCTTTCTCCACTTCTAACGTCATCACCTTTGACCAAAATTGGCATCATCTATACTCAACTTCTGTAGAGGGTTGTCCAATACTCAGACAAATTTATGCATAGCATTGTATTGTATTATATCCACATAACAATAGATAAACAATACAATACAATTGAGAACAACGCAATACTATAGAATACAATACAATGCTATGCATAAATCTGTCAGAGTATTGGACAAGTATGGTTCTGTAAGAAGAAACGATCTTTCCAATGATACCCAGAGTGAGTGATCAGAGTGATCAGGGCAAAGGCCGGCCTGAACTATGCACGAAAATGATCAGAGAGATTTGGACGAAAAAATCAGGGCAAAATTTCCTGCCACTACACGTGGCTACTCCAAGCCAAAAATTGCTCGTCTCGATGATACTTTCTGGGAAGTTTTTGAACGGGAAGCAAGCCCAGTAGAAAGTCAATCACCTCAGAAAAAAGATAAGAAAAGGACGAAAAGGAAAGGCAGAAAAAATTAAAAAAAGAACGAAAAGCCTGAAGACACAAGACACTTTCCCGTTCATTTGTAGTAATATATTATGCTGTAATTTAAGTTTAACTTTAAATCTGGTAATAAAGCTTGTTGTTATTAATGATGACCGCAAGGATGTTAATCGCCTCGAAAGAAATTGTGCTCCTTTACAGACCCAGGGCGCGGGCTAGACGCTACCTTTCCGTGGTTGAAACAACTCGTTTTAGGCAATAAGATACTAAAAAAAACCCAGTGTGTTAACATGGTAGTTTTAGTTTACTAATTTGTATCCTTACATTTTCTCTGGTAGTTATTGTTCAGCCATACAAGATTTACGCAGAAGACAGTTATGTTATTCGTGGAAACACGGCCGTTATTAAAATCGTGATCCCGGAGCATGCGCGTGATTATGTGCGTGCCGTATCGTGGCATAACGGAGTCAGTGTGATTACGTTAGGTGGTAAATATACTCTTATGCCATCCGGGGATTTGGTCATTACAAACGTTAACGATGATGCAGTAAAAGCCACCTACTACTGTACAGCGGTTAATATTCTGACAGGAGAGAAGTATTTTAGCAATCCAGCCAAGTTATTTTTGAAAGGTAAGAATGTAGTAGTTGAACTAGAGGTAATGCTGGCAAGGTGGCCCATATTGCAAACAGTACTGTAATCATGTACTCTCTCTGAAAATAGTGCCTGGAGTTGAGGCCTCGAGTTTCCGTTGCTATCAGCACAGCCCAGTCCCCTTAGTGTCGCAATCTGATTAGTTACATTTTTACCTAATATTGATCGATAGAAGTCTGTCGGATTGTGTCTGCTGTACGTGTTTTGTTCGCTGTGGACGAAAAGTAAGAAACAGGAACGTCAAGAAATCAGTTTTATTGTTATTCTGTGCTAAGTACATTTTGCGCTAAGATAATTATACTGCTTACTCTCAACGTTGTCAACTTTGGAAGTTGATTTAGGACTTCGTCCCTCGTAAACTACAACTGGGCTGAGAGAAACGTCTAGCTCGCGTTTGAAATTGTTATGTACAGAGGTCTAGAGTCTAGTGTAAACCTCGAATCTAAATGAATTAAGTCGAGTTGTTGGTTACTAATCTACTTTAATTATAAGGATAAAATAGGATCGCAAAAAGGTCTCCGGTAACTCAAATCACTGATAAATGCGATGATGTACTTAAATACAAGACCACTCACAATATGCACACTCATATTGAACTGAATCATGCATGATACAAACTAGCTAAACTGAAAGCGGTCAAACTGTTTTCACTAATTATAACATTATTGATAATTTGTGACCCCAAATGGGAAGTAACATAATTACACGATATAGGCCTTATCAAGGTTTTCGGCGCCATCTTGACGAGTAGGCAAAGCGGTCAGAAATTACAATTTTTGGATGGGAATGCGATGGCAAATAACTTTTTCCAAAATAGAATTTTACATAATTAATCCCGCGCCGCCCCCTCTACTCTGCCAAATTTACAGACAAATGTATGGAAAATTAGAAAAATTAATTGAGCGCGTTCTAGCCATGCTACATCCTTCAAACTTGGGGAATACAATCTTCTGCTAAGTATTTTAACGTTGCGATTCATAAATTGCGTAAAATTCAATTTTAGAAAAAGTTGTTTGCCATCGGATTCCCATACAAACACTATAATTTCTGACCGCTTTGCCTACCCGTCAAGATGGCGCCGAAAACCGTGATAAGGCCTATTCTCAGGACGTAACACTCAGTGTTCTCCTCTTGACCAATCATTAAGCATTAGATACTTATGTGCTATTTAACAAATGGTAAACGCCATAGGGTGTACTATTGAGTTATGGATGCACGCGAGAAGTTGCTAAGCACAAAAGAGGCGTAAGAGTTGCACAAGGCGATAGCCGAGTGCGACTCTAGCTTCTTGAGTGCTTAGCAAACCTCCCAAGTATATCCATAACTCAATAGTACACGCTATGGCGTTTACCATTTGTTTTATAACATAACATTGAGACATTGGAACAGCAGAAGTCTTTTTATTGAGCTACATCACGAAGTGCGAGCTTTGCTTTAGTTGGTTGAGTACGTCAGCAGCATACACCCATGGGCAAATAGTAGACGCTGAATTAACCAATCAGAGCGCGCGTTTTGCTTTAGTTATGTTATAACATTTTTTTAACGGTATTTCTCTCGTTTCAGTTGGAAAAAGTAAGCAAGAAAGCAGCATTCAACTCCGTTGTCTTTCTTTTCAGAGCAACAACCTTCACCTCCAAGGATCCTGAATAAAGCATTCAACATCACAGTAAAGGAAGGAGACACCAGCAAGCTGCAGTGTGTGGCGGAGGGTTATCCTGTACCCACGATGGAAGAGTACACGTGGAAGAAGGACGGTGTGCCAAGACAGATGGGGGAACGCTTTTCAAGGTTTGGGGGTGGCAGTCTACGCATTGACAAGACGCAGTTTGAGGATCAGGGCTTGTACGAGTGCACGGCGAAAAATTCGAGGGGCTCCGCAACCCTTCATATATACCTAACTGTACTAGGTTAGTGTGAAAAAGGCTTTTATTTCTTAACCTTTCACGCTTGTCTATTCATGAACCAGACACTGACCATTTTATGTTTGGCCCTGATTCCGGAAGCTCGGTGGCCCCATGGTTAGTGCGCTCGCCTCCGGGTCGAGCGGTCTGGGTTCGAGTCCTGGCCGAGAACATTATGTTATGTTCTTGAGAAATTTACTTTATTCTCACAGTGCCTCTCTGTATAAATGAGTACCGGCAAATTCAATGCTGGGGTAATCCTACAATGGATTCGCATAACATGCAGGCAGAAGCAAAAAAGCTGGAGAAAAGCGCTGGCCTGATGGACAGCTTGGCTTGTATTCACACTGTACCTACCTTTGATTGACCCTCATATGGCACTGTAGTTATCCTAAGGTATCAAGAATTCCCTTAAGGTAATTCCTTAGTATTGCATTGCGCATCCCTACTGCGCACGATTTTCGCGTCATCAGCGCGCGCACACGAGCGCGTGCACGTGCAAAACGTGAGAGATTTCCCTCAAACTAAGCTCGATAACGGAATAAATTCTCCTTTTCTCTTAAACGAGCACGGTGACCCCCGATTTTTCTTTTAGGTATTTGCTAAGAACAGTCTAATGAAAAACATATTTGAAGAGGAAAAAAAGTTTGATAGTAGAACATGAATTTTTTTGGAAAATAGTTCCCAACTGGGTGTATGTTTTGGCCAAGGCGAGGACTTCAAGTGAGCTACGGAACTGTCCGAAAAAGTGCAATATTCCCGCAAACAGGCAATCAAAAACGGCTTAATTGAAGCAATACTGCTTATGTCAATAAATGAAGCTTTAGTTTCAAGACAAAACTTTGTCCTTTTCAAGTAACCAAGATTTAATTCTGTATGAAGGTGATTCGAACGTTTAACGCGCAACCAGTAAAAATACCCCATTTTAAGAGCTTGCTGACGCGTAAACAAGCACGGTGACTCCATTTTTTATTGCATTTTTATAATGTTCATACCATGAATGTTCATTACGCCAAGTTTCAAAAAAAGTTTGATAGTAGAACAATTTCAAGGGAATTACCTTAAAACATACAGCCCCTGCAAAGAAGAAATGGAGGGTTTAAGGGTTAACTCAGTGTATCGTTTCTCCTCATACTTTCGGGGATTTTATAAAGGACCATTATGGAAGAATGATTCACTGAAGTGTTCTCTGTTTCTTTGTTCCAGTTCCACTGAAATTTGTCGCTCGACCTCAGAGAAAAGTAGCCTCCTCTGTGCCGTCAGGATACGTCATGGAGTGTGATGTATCTGGTCAGCCTAAACCCAACATCACGTGGCTTCTGAACGGTAAACAATTCACGGGTACGTCTCGGATCAGCATCAAACCCAACAGACTTGTGTTTTCTATAATCTACGGCGGCGATATTGGTGTGTACCAGTGCATCGCCGACAACGGCCGGGAAATGGTGCAGAGTAGCGCTGTACTCATTACAGCAGGTATGTGCGCGCGCACGATATCATGTTCATTGTGAGATGTGCTGTAATGCGTTCTGTTGATGCAGTGATGCCATCGGTCGACTAACGTTCCAGTAGTAATTCGTATTTAATACTAAGAAAGTCTCCAAGTGAACAAATGCGAAAATCACAAAGGAGGGGTTGTTGTATGTCATCATGAACACTTTAATACACAATAAACAGCAGGAATTCACTTTCGCCCAGATCCTTAAGAAATTAAATCATCCGAAACATTACTTATCTATTTTCAAAATCGTCCAGTTGAAGACGTTTTTTAAGGGCTTATTCTTAATTTTTCTGTTTATTAAATAATTAGGGTGGGGGATTGCAGTCCATCTTGCATAAACATTATTTGCTCAGCTGTCAAACACGGCTGCTCTTCACGACATGGAGCATCAGTAGCGCGTTCTCACGACGCTGACACAGCATCGAAAGCTTGTGATCGCCAAAACATTGACTCTGCTTTGTATCTTTAATTGTTTCTTATATGTGTACTACAGAGTCGGGAAACAATATCTTAAAGGGAAACTGCAGGATATAGTATTTGCAATAACGTTAGTTTAATTTTTTTCCAGAAGAGTGTGTATAGTGGGAAAAAACGAATTTCAGAATCGCGTATTTTTGT
>JAHPZR010049877.1:0-35708 GCA_019787425.1 Platygyra sinensis | reverse complement strand
TTAGTTAAGAAAAGAAAATCCTTTAAATACGTGGTGTAGAAGAAGCTGCGAAGTTTAGTTTCAAATTAGCGGGAACACTTTGTGCCTCCTCGAGGCATGCTAACATATTCAGGAAACAATTGGCACTTCAAGGTAACAAAGAAGTATTTTCAGAGTGGGGAACTGAAAGTACAGTACAGAGCGGGAACATTAGCACAGGACAAATTAAAGACGGGTCAGCAGTCGTGCTACTAAAAGCTCTTATCTTGTTTTGTTTTTTTGTATAGGACCTCGCGGGCCCCCCGGAGCCTCGGTGAGTAAAATGCTGGCTGACTTTTGTACAAGTTTAGTGGTAAGGAATTCGCGCATAATTTTACAAGGAATCAGTGAAAAACTTACTATCGTAAAGACGATTAGCCGTGGATCTGATCTCATATAAAGCAGACATGAAAGCCAGAAGGGTAAGTAAAACACATTCGGTTTGGTAATGGCATGGAGCTTCGAGTTGTCTTAGATTCCAGAGCATAGATAGTAAAAGACACTGAACTTTTTATGACGATGACGATCATTCATTCACACTGTATGATCGCAAGGTCTTAAGTTTTAACTAATATATATATCATTTTATTACCATCTAGATGAGTGAGAGTATCCACCTTGTTGGAGATGGACAAAAGATTCAAAACCCAAGTAATTTTGCTTTTTGTTTTTTGATGGCATACATTGCATGACGCGGTCGTTCTCGTCGGCTAGTAAAAACGTAGATGATTGGAAAAATTATCACTAATCAAGTGCAAATATCTGTCAGCAGGGTTCCACCGCATTACAAACTGGGCATTGAAGCACAGGGAGGGCAGCATCTTGTACCACTCAGCAACCGGGCACATTGAGGTGAAGAGAAAAGGCTATTACTACATTTACAGCCAAATGTATTACTATGATGGCTCGACCATACAGATGGGTCACAACACCTACATCAATCGTGAAAAGGTCATGGAAAGTTCAGGGAGCGTTATAAGCGCCCAAAGGAAGTACAACACCAAGTATCATGGCGGGGTGTTCTTACTTCTGGAAAATGACACCATCTCCGTTCACATTCCATACACCATGCACTATTTCATGGATGCTGAGGGCAGCTTTTTCGGAGCCTTTTTGTTGCACCATATCGATTAGATTAGAAGATGGTCACACGCAGGAATTTAACCTCCTGAAAAGTTAAGGGGTTCCCTTGGTAAATATCCTTATGGGGATATTGTAAATGACTTGTTACTCTTTTCGATCGTTCATTTAGACCAGACTTCAAGCTTTCACAGATGTTATGAGATAAAGGTCGATGTCGCGTTTTAGGCAAGAGGCTATCAAAGATCATAGTCGCAGGTTAGGATTACGATACTCAACTCGAACAACCGACCGACCGCATTCTGTTTTGCGGCCTAACAAAAAAGTGCTATCTTAGAGCGATATTACCCTTCTAAGTATATTTGAAGGATCATGGTGTAACATTTTTAGGGTGGCATGATCGTAGAGCACTATGATATCTGGTTGTCTATAGTGGCAAGAGGATTTTTCTAGCTTTCTAAACGGTATAATACGCAGATAAACTGTTCATTTTTTATAGGTGTCAAGTCAGTTAACGATGTTATGTCCAGTTGGCCTGTGGTTTTGATGCTGCCTGATCTGTGCTCCACGCCGTTTCCACGACACTTTTATTGGCTCATTTAATTTGATTTCATTCAGTTATCCATCCCAGAATACCTCATGTCAAACACATCATGACCTATGGTATTTTGTATCATTGCTCATGTATACCTGCTTTTCAAATTGCGCTCAAAGCGTGGGGAACATTTCCCTTGTTGTTTTTGGTATCGTTGTTGTTGATGATGATGACGATCACGGTCATGATGACGATTCAAATACCGAAAATACCAGCGTAGCAAGCAATAGGATGCAGTTTTGAACTTTTCTTCAGTATGCTAGCATTAACTAATATCAGTGTGATGTGATTTATTTCTTGAAAAAACAAATAGTTTTAGGATAGGTTGTTTATGAATTGGCGATAGACTGTAGGCACATGACTGATTAATTGATTGATTAATTTACTAATTCAGCAGTCATGTGCACTGTACATGACTACATGAATGATTCACAGAGTCCAGGCGATAAACACTAGAGATTAATTTTCAATCAGTAACTAGGGTGAAATATTAAGCACACCATTTTTTATGATTTTATTGAGGAACCTGTGACGCAATTGCTTTCAATCTATGGTCATAACCATTCGCAGCGAATCCCTCTCACCAGGAATGGGTTTGTTTTTTCACAGTAGCAAGACGGACAGTTGGGAACTGGCTTGTAAAGTACAGATCAGGCAGAATTGAACACCATAATGGCATCGTGAGAGTACAAGTATCTGGATTTTACTACGTGTATTCCCAGATGTTTTATCATGACGGCACACCACATCAAATGAGTCATCAGTTGTTCGTTAACCAACACAAATTCTTGGAGAGTACATCTGCCGTCGTAAGTGAAGCGAGAAAATATAACACTAACTACAATGGCGGCGTAGTTTTTTTAAACGCGACGGATCGCATTTTTGTTCGAACTCCTTTTTCGACTCGTTATTATATGAATCCGAGTTCAAGCTATTTTGGCGCATTCCTGCTTCATTCTACTACACGTTGACCCTTCCTGTCCCGAAATTGAACGCATTGTCTCCTACCTTTGTTCTAGGAATTTGGTGATACATCCAGGCTGCTCATAAGTTCCGGCTAAGCTCGTCTCCCACTAACTACAGCTTTTCCTCATTCCTTGTCACCTTTCTGCTCGATCAATGCTGTAAGAGAAAATCACTGTTGTGTTTTATAAGGTTATATGGTCGTAGGGCAAAAAACATCTCACTCAGCCGTTAATTGCTGAGAAACTGGCCAAGGTACCGGATTACCGGTATTTAGGATTACTTGTATGAAAACGAGGCTGAGAAAGGCAGATTTTCTTTATCCGTGCATACAAACACTGATATTATACTCTGCGATAATTGAAACAATAACACTCGAATTGCTTAAGGTGGCCAAAAATTTAAATGACTTTTTCATGTACCTGTCGTTAACTGGCTTGAAATCTTGACCAAAGAAAATACCACGTGGGGGCCATTTGTGAATAGGGACTAGAGTGTAGAGTATAACAGAGCATTTCTAGTTTAGCTTATATGAGGTCCTTTGGTATCTAAAGGTTTAAAATAGCATTAAGATATGAGTACTGTTGATTCGCGTTAGACGAGCAACTGCTATGCAGGTTGACTTAATTAGCTCTGTAGTTTGTTTGATAGAGAGGAGATGGTATTTTTCAGGCTAATGCCTTTAATTCATGTAGCGCTGTATAAATAATTTTAGTATTATTTTATAAGTATTGATAAATTGTATAGCCCGCATTTAGCACTAGATATTTTAGAGTATCGCTAAATGTATAAACTGCGTTGTAATATTTTCAACAATATATACGAACACAAGTTGTAACTTTTCATTTGCTGCAATCGAAATAAAACAGTCGTTTTTGTACTGAACTTTCGTTGTCGGAGTCTTTTTCCGGGCCACCAAAGAGACAAACGCGGTAGAAAACTGGTGAAGTGGAAATGAGAATTTAAGGTACATAAAGGCAATGTCCGAAGCGGTCTGAATTCTCGGAGACCCAGGAGCAGCCTCTGATCATCAGGCGACACGCAAACGTCAAGCTCAGAGCTGTATTGCATTTCATTTAAAAATAGCAAAGGTTGGACTCGTGACTAGACTGAAAAATAAAACAAACACATATTAAATACTTTTGTTCTTAGGCCAAACACATATTAAGTTACTAAATTCCTCTTTTACGTCCTTTTCGTTTACAATAGCAACAGTTCACGAGCTCATCACGGGCAAGCGTCTGGTTTCTCACGTGCAAAATTTGTGTGGTCAAAACATGTCGTTGCTCTCGCTCGAAAGAGAGAGGACTGACTCGAGGGAGCAAATTTGCCCCCGACGATTCATTTTGTGAAGAGGCAAAACTATCTGAAAAAGTTTGAAGGAAGTAAGTTAAATTAATATCCAAAGAAGAAATATAAACGATCGTTATTGCTTACTTAGTGACGGACACCTTATCGTGGAAATTTTCAGTACACCACTTTGAGAAGTTTTCAATGAGTGATGACGGAAGTTCCATCGAAGGAAACCTCTTCTAGCTTCCAGCGTGCAGTAATATCAACTACAGGTTTTGAACACTATATTTGATTTCGGACTTAAAGTACAATTATACGATCATCTTATCATTTCATGGTCAAAGTTTGTCCAAGGTACATGAAAATTGGACTTGCCTGAGTTGTCCCGTATCCCGTTAAGTTTTGGTTTAAACATCCCGTATCCCGTTAATCAATATCTCAGTAATTCTCTCCACAAATATCTCAGTTACCCCTATATTTTTTTTACCCAAATATCCCGCATCTCGGAAGCCCCTAATAGGGCCATCAAATTTATATACGCAAATATTCCATAGAGAAAGTAGAGTAGATCCCTTAGTAACATTCTCCCGCGTGACAGTGTATGTTCTGGGTAAACAATGTCACGCCAATAACATTTGGCGTAGGGCCAAGTGATATTTTCATGTGACTCTATCCCGGTTTTCCGGGAATTTTCCCCAACAGTTCTGGCCATCATTGTCTTTTAAGAGGTCTGTTCTTGTCCTGTCCCAACGGCCATGGAAAAGAAAGAAAACCAAAGCGGAAGCCAACTTCTCCCTGTTTTACTTGTTTGTATGTTGTTAGCCTGCGCGGGTCTTGTGTTTGCTGTTTACACTCACAAAGAACTCTGCTGGCTGAAAACTCAAATCCGTGAACATGAGAAGCTTATCCAGACCTTACAACTAAGTAACAATGCTCGAGATGTTCAGGTACGAGGTTCTTTTCCGGTTTCCACGCTGCTCTGATTTAGTGAAATGGGTTCGATATTCCCACGGACTTTAGAATTGTTTTTAATGTCAGTTTATGTGAATGTTTCAGGGGTCAGAGGAAGTTCGTATCCGGAGAAGCGCTCAAACGTCTTGTACTTGCGTCGGTTAGTGGACCAGAACTTTTTGTATGGTAACAATTCTTATCCAGTTGTCCTGTGTTAAGAGAGAGTTCAGTGGACATAACCAATTCTTGGAGAGTGGATTTGCATCTTGTTCGCTGGGTTTACTTCTAGCTCCGTCTTATAACAATAGTCTTCTGTAGCCTCCCACACAGACGCTAAAACATCACGGGAGGTAAAATTACGTGACGAACCCGAGATTACAAGTTTCCGTTTTCCTCGTATTTGAATTCTAGGAGCCCCAGGGAGACCAGGCCGGAGGGGGAGACCTGGAAAACCCGGTCATGCTGGTCCACGAGGCACTCCAGGTAAATGAATTCATACCTTTTACTAGGATCAGGGTCTTCTTCAAAAAAATTGTCTTGGGTTTGTCTTAAGGTTCAACGCAATCGAAAATCAAATTATCGTGTAATACTCCCCACGTACACCGACGCAGCACCACAGTGTCTTTAGAAACTTACTCTTGCAGGCTTAGTGGTCATGTTTACCGTGTGCTAACTATGAAGATTTTTCATCGCTGTGAGTAAGGGTTTTTTAGGCCAACTGGTTAAAGAGAGATCCAAGATTTAATTCGATTCAGCAACAGTTCTTATCTCCCGATGATTTTACCTATGACGGAAACGTGACGGTGTCAGAAGTGCGATTTAAAATTTTTTTCTCCGCCATCAGTTAGTTTTCCAATTGGCCTCATAACCCAGACATAGTGAGGTATGATGTAAATTTCCGATCTCCAGTTATACACATACCGAGGATGAAGACCTGTACGAGCGAAGGATTTGGGAGAAGTGTTCTCTTCTCGGATATCTTGTATATTCTCACCTGTTCTGCCTATTCCTGAGGGCGAAAATTCAAGCCGGTGACCACTTCACCCCCGGTTCGTTTTGTTTTTCATAAAGCGCTCGTTGATGTCCTCCCTGAAATCACAGCTTGAAGACTGGGATGCTTCATTTGACAATTATTTTACAGCATCATCTCGCGTCTTATTGTATCTCGGACTTCCAGGATTACCAGGGATGCGAGGCTTTCCGGGAATGCCAGGGGAACCCGGTCCAGTTGGTCCCCCGGGCGTGCCAGGTAATGATTTTACATTAATAATCCCAACTGGTAAAAGGCCCTTTCAACTTTGTCAAGTGAACTCTAAACGGTTATAGTATATGAGACGTTTAGTGATATCGAGAACAATCGAGGTCAATGACTGACCTTAAATTGAATTTTTGCAAAAAAAACTTATATTCATTTCAGTCATTTTCGCCTCTGAAGTTTGCTAAAAGGTTTGTCTTTCGCTTACTTACTTAAATCTAGTTCATATTCATCTTCAGATAGTCAATTTATACTTCCTCTGCTACTTCCGTTGACGTTTTCGTATTTTCCGTATCTGCATTTTGCATTTGTATCTGCTTAGTGTCTTGGCTTTCTTGAGCTCTTCCTGGAGGAATCGTATGGTCTGGTCTATAATTCTGTTTCACTGGATAATCTTGTCCCTGGTCTAATATATACTCCTTTACGTCATCTCTCATTTGCAGGAGCAAGAGGATTCCAAGGTCCTGTTGGTCCGCCTGGCCCTCCTGGTAATCACTTAATAGTTTAAAACAAAATTAATCAAAAGATGAATCAAACTAATGTACTAACCACAACGGGAAAAATTCCTTCTGAAATCCGAGGACTTTCATCTTAATCTTTATTTTTGGCTTCTTCTCAGCCATTAACTAGGGGTCAGTATTTAATCAGCATGAGAATCACATTAACAAAAACGGGCAAACACGCGCATGCGTTGTAATTATTCCAGATAGCACCGAGTGGAAGGGTATAGAATCCTATAAATCGTACGGGAATATTTCCTTTATTATGATAACGCTCTAATAAGCTGTTGACATCTTCACCAGCTGTTAATCGCTTTCTTTTCGCTTTACAACATTGCTTGACATCCTTAGTTCTTCTTGGATTAGCTTGTTTCTGTTCTTTTCTTTTAAATATTGGAATATCTTTGTGGGACGTCTTTGACTTGTAGGACTGGCACAAGGGACAAACAAACACAAGTTGCTGCGAATTCCAGGAGACCCTGGACCGATTGGCCCTCCCGGCCCTCCCGGCCCTCCAGGTAATGACCACGGCCGTAGCAAGTAGTAAGCTAACCAGGACACTTGCCTCAATTATTTTTTTTATTTATGTTGTTTATAATCACCATAAACACTCTAAATACCAAGGAAGAGAATTAGTTCTAGAATTTAACCATGGATATTGCCATTCTCTGGCAACGGCGCTGATGACTTGATAGTTCACATTGAAATGATAATAGCTATCACAAGGAATAAACTGCCAAGCAGACAGATGATCGGATATTTCCTTGATTTATAAACAAACTCTTAGACTGCAAGAAGACGCGTGCTTGTGTTAATTTTTTCCCAGAGTGCACTGTGCGGTGGGTAGGCAGGGATTACGGAATTAAATGCGATTCACTGATCCTCGGTGGAGAATGCAGACATGGTGGCCTCATGGTTAGAGCACTCATCTCCGGAGCGAGCGGTCCGGGTTCGAACCCTGGACGGAGACACTGTGTTGTGTTTTTGGGAAAAACACTCTACTCTCACAGTGCCTCTCTCCACCCTCGTGGGGTAACCTTGCGATGGATTAGCATCTCGTCCAGGGGGGATTAGAAATACTCCTAGTCGCTTCATGCTACAGAAACTGGGATAAGCTCCGGCCTGATGGGCCACTTGGCTCGTATGCAGACTTACCTACCTGCTCATCCTTGGTAGACCAATGTAATTTGTATTCTTTACGGTCTAAAATTCAAGCTGCGACTGACTTTTCCACCAACTAGACTGTTTGTAATCCTCGCCGAGTCTTTGCTGTTTTCACTTGATGATCTTGTCTCTGTTTTGATGTGTTTTTATACTTCATCTCTAACTTTCAGGATTTCCAGGGGTGAAAGGCTCGCAGGGAATACCAGGAGAACCCGGTCCAGTTGGTCTCCCGGGCTTTATTGGTAATGACTTAACAGTTTACAGTAAAATTAATAGTAATTGATGTCCAACAGTAGCAATTAAATGTAGACATAATGATAGATACGAATGCAGCAATAACACTACTGGCTCTGAACGGGATTCGAACTTAAGGCCCAGATACACGGTGCAACATTGCACGCAATATTGCGCGCAACATTTTTTACTCGACGTGGCTACACGGTCGCAACATTTCGTGCAACATTACGCGCAATATTTGATGAGCGGCTGCCAAGATATCGGTTTTCTTTAAAATTGTAAATTATAAGTATTTGTTCAGTTGATTGTACCTTCGTAAAACCAAAGATAAATATACACAGAAACGAAACAAGCTAAAGACCTTTGCTACCTTTCCGCCCGCTATGGCTACTCCCTACCACCACGCGAGTAATATAAAAACTGATAAAAGAAGTGAATGAAAATATCCTGAACAAAACTTTTGGATTCCGAACCACAGGTAAGGCTTACGAAGAAAGATTACTTAACTCTGTAATAGTAAATTAGCGAACTCCCTTCTTCGGCAGATTAAACCAACGCTTTCTTTTTACGTGAAACGTACGACGAGTGACATTTAGGTCAGCGGTTAAATTTGAATGTGAGATTTGATTGGCTGAACACTGAAATTTGCGTCACAATATTGCACGAAATGCTGCAGATGGTGGATACACGAAGAAATTTGTTGCGCGCAATGTTGCAGAAGTAGGACGAAATTCTACTGCTGCAATATTGCGCGCAATATTGCGCGCAACAATTTTAAGGGTGGATACATGATGCAATTTAGCCATCGCGCGCAATATTGCACCGTGTATCCGGACCTTTACGACCTTTTCGTTACCGGTGCAAGGCTCTACCAACAGGGCCACCAAAGCCACATGAGAACGGTTGTGTGTGGGTTGGCCCTTTATGCTCAGTGGACGTTATACTCATCTCAAGTATGTGAATTCCATAGTAATAGACGTCCAACTGTAGCAATTTAATGTAGACATGATGATAGAATGCAGCCATAACACTACTGGAAAAAAAACAGACCGAGACCTAAAAACATATTTAGGCTTTGAACGGGATTCGAACTCACGACCTTTATCGGATTACCCGAAAACGGCGCGGTCCTGCCTGTTCGTCCGGCCACCCCGGAGCTCCAGGTAATGAAATGAATGAGAGTACCTCGGTGGAAAAACGTTCTGTAGAAGTATATACAGTTATTTCATTGTGGCCATTGTCAAGCCATGTGATTGCAATACCATTCGCTAAGCGATAACATTCTCTACCAATGTGGTTTAGGTTTTCCCGGTTTCAAGGGAAGCCGTGGTTTTGATGACAAGATAGAAACTTTATTGTTTTTCTGACTCTTTCTCTTTCTTAACCACGGACATTACCTCAGCCATAATTTTTGTCTGGTTACAGCCCTGATGACCTTTTTAATGTGGTTTTTTTTCTTTTTCATCTGCATGTGACTTCTAGGATTCCCAGGGGCACCAGGCTCGCGGGGAATGCCGGGGGAACCCGGTCCTGTTGGTCCCCCGGGCCCTCCAGGTAATGAATTAAAGCTGAAATTAAAGATGACGAATGCAATAACAACTGAAAAGAAACAAACATTCCTTTACGTAATCATTTTTCTTCAACGTGATTTAGGATTTCCCGGGCCTGCTGGTATGCCTGGACCGCAAGGAATCAAGGGAAATCGCGGTGACACAGGTGGTGCAGGTCAGATAGTCTTCATTGTTTTACTGCATGTATCCAGTATTTCAGAGATAGGAGGCAGATCGTATTCGCAGAAGTATTTTTTTTAATTTTACAGATTCGCCATGAGGCAGATGGTCATACAAAAAGTGCACTATGTCCTCTAAAAGTGCTACAATGCTTGCATTTGATTAATTTGTCTCTGTTATAATGTTTTTAATGCCCATGTGCGATTTTCAGGAGTTGCAGGAACAACACGCAAATACAATTCGTCAGGATTTCCCGCAGAACACGGTCCTGTTGGTCCGCCTGGCCCTCCAGGTAATGACTAAACAGTTTACAATGAAATCAATGAAAGTACGTCGCTGGAAAAACGTTCGTCAGAAGTATATACAGTTCTTTCATTGTGGACACTGTGAATCCATTTGAGTACAGTACCATTCCCTTAATCCATGATATTTTTTCATCAATGTGGTTTAGGTTATCCCGGACCTCCTGGTATACCCGGGCCGCGAGGCTTCCCGGGAAGCCGTGGTTTTGATGGTAAGATAGAAACTTTGTTTCTTTTTCTATTCTTTTCAGTGATACTCTTCATTTGTATCTTTAGTGTATGGATCAGATCAATGCTAGTAGTTATTACGGGAAGACACCCAAAATTTTTGCCCTTACGTGCATTACCATTGGCCTGAGATTTGATTTAGTTGTTCTCTTGGTCAGAAAGATCTGTTGCGAGGAGAAACTAACGGTCACTGCAGTTGTGAGTTTAAATTTATTTTAGACCATTTCTCACTTGCAGTTAGCATCATATTGATATCTTTCAACACAGATTCAGGAGCATCCTAAGTAGGGACAGAAACTCGTATATTTTGCAACACTTACAACAATTTGAAGCTTGCCGCAAACTTTCTTCGAAGAAATGCTGTTCTATTCTCGATTCTGCGCCCAGTAATCGGCAATTAATTTTAAAGGAGGCTGTTCGCACCCGCTTGGAAAATCCCACATTAAATAAGCAGCTCAAACATGCTGACCTAACTCGATTTAATCCTCTTGCGCATTAAAAATTTATTTTTTTTTACTGTTGTTTTATACATCGATTCATCTCTAAACCTGCATTATCACCTGTCTCGTTGAAGTTGGTCACTTCTTCAATCACTGTTTCTATGCTTGTCTGTGATTTCCATGATGTTTTTATTGCCTAATGCTGTCTCCTTTTTGATATGATCTTATCGTATCTCGGACTTGCAGGATTCCCAGGGATTTCAGGCCCACAGGGAATGCCCGGAAAACCCGGTCCTGTTGGCTCCCCGGGCCCTCCAGGTAATGACTTATTTACAATGACCTCAAGGGAAATAATAACACGTGAAAATGTTTAACATAACTGGAAAGGTTCCTCGGAAATGCGTTGAGTTGTTTTCTTCATCTTCAGCTTTAACCTTTTCACTTCCAAGATATGACCATTAATTCTCCTTATTCCCTACCATATTTTTAGTAAGGTGTTGCTGTTTTTGCCCTCGAATTCTCAGCTGAAATCCACACTATTCTAGAAAGTTGGACATTCATATCCAGATTCAACTTTTGTCTCGTGTTGTATCGATCGGCGACTCAAAGGATTAAACTATTCGGGAGTAATCTTTGAATTCTCTCAAAGGGGTCCTTGAAATTTCTTGTATTAAAGTGGCTCAAAATAGTTTCCAGCACTTGAGTGTTGATTGGCCGTTATACCCATTCTTTTGTGAACACGCTGTTATCATTTTCGTGACATAATAGGTTACCATAGCAACAGTATGGCCTTCAAAAACGTCACGGTGAAATTTTTTTCATGTGATCAAATTTTGATAAGCATAATAAGACGCAACTTCTGGCAAAGTTTTGTTCATAAGGTTCAGAGCCACCTTAAATCTTCAATACTTTAACGTGGCTCAGAAACCTATGTACAAATTTTTTAAAACTTTGCCGAAAGTTGCGTCCCCGGGTTACGTCTTATCATGCTCATTAAAATTTGATTATATTTAAAAAACATTGAACGTGCCGTTTTTGAATTATAAGCCCCTTAAGCTGTACGTAAATCAAGGGTGTTTTTAGCAGGTCATACTTTTGCTATGGTAACCTATTATGTCACGAAAATGATAACAACATCTTGACAAATGATTGGGCAGTTTTTTGATAGATGATTGTAGCATCAAATGACAAGGAGTGGTTATAATGACCCATCAAAATCGAATTGCAGTCACCTTAAACTACGTTTACTTTTTCATCGATAGGACCAGCTGGTCTTCTTGGATCTGTGGTAAGTGTTACTCCAGCTGATCAAGTTGTCTGCCAACTACGTTTGCCTCTGTTTTATTTGTTCTCTTTTTTGATGTAACAGAGCCGTGACTTCATCCATCTCATTGGCAATGGACTGAAAATACGCCAAGGTAATGAAATGCTTGTTTGGAAACAGTATTAAGATATTCGGCGCCCACTTATTTAACAAATAAAGAAGCCTAAGCCGTGTATTACACTGTGATAAAACACGATGGTCATTTGAGAACACGAGGGAAATGTAGAAAACACGAGCCGCAGGCGAGTGTTTTCTACATTTCTCGAGTGTTCTCAAATGACCATCGTGTTTTATCACAGTGTAATACACGGCTTAGGCTTCTTCATTTGCTTTAAAATATAGATTTTACGCGCGCAAAACAATAAAACACGCTTTTTTATGTTTTATGCTCTGATAAAACATAGGTTTTTGACCAATCAGAGCGCGCGCAGGGTCCTATCTATATTTTAAAACTTAATAATCGCATTTGCTTTTCATTTAGCACATTGTTTAGGCATACCTTGTACCACACGCTTGATGCAATGATATCCACCGTTCTCGTTATATTCTCTTTAAAAGATAAGAACCCGGCCATATTCTTGTCTCGAACTGCGTTCATAAAAATATGCAATTAAATAATATAGTCTGAACCTGTCAGCTGCGTTTTTAGATTCGAGATTCTGTTTATTTGCGCATGCCTTTTTACCTAATATATAAATTAGTTATAGACATTCCAATGTATGGCGAGGTGACCTCTAGTGAACACCAGGCTTATTAGATAATACGCCAGTATTAGACGAAAAAAAGCTTTCGAGTTCGTAAAGGCAAACGACTGAACAGAATTTAGGTTCTTTTATAAAACAAGCGAGAAATGCGTTTCTCATTCACTGGAGTATAGTTGGCGACCAGAGATCAACTCTCCAAGCTGCAGTTTAACCCTTTTCTATTCAGTTCTATATCAGTTTGTCATGCAACGTTGTTCTCTTCTCGACACCTAGAGAAGAATTAGGCAACATTACGGTTAATTAAGGTGTCCCCAATTAGTAGGTTCCTTGCAGCCAGGCTAGTGCATACATAATTTAAGTTGTCGATTGATTGATTCACTGACTGACCGACTGATTGATTGATAACATGAAAATGGTTTCAACTGACACCACGCGATCTTGTTGGCAGTTCACAGTCAACGCGTAAGCAACTGGACTCTGAAGCACAGGGCAGGCAGTATCCTGTACAACTCATCCAGCGGACACATACAGGTGAAGAAAGCCGGTATCTACTTGATATACAGTCAAATGTTGTACTACGATGGATCATCCACTTACATGGCTCACGCCACATTCATCAATGACCACAAGGTCATGGGTAGTATTGGCAGTGTGATTAACTCAAAGAAGTTTCTGGACACCAAGTTTCATGGCGGATTATTCTTACTTCGGGAAAACGACACCATCTCCGTTCACGTCTCATACAAGAGTACTTACTACATGAGTTTTAGCGAAAGCTTTTTTGGCGCCTTTTGGATGGGAGGTCCAGGAACTCCAGGTAAACAGAGGAATAATAAATTTAATGCTGCTTAAAGACAATATTTGAATAAGACTGGAACTGGAACTGGACCACAACTAAAACTTCTTAAAATTTGTTGCTCATAATGATAATGATAATAATAACAATAACAATAACAATAACAACGAAAGTGATAATGATAATGATAATGACGATGTCGATGACGATGATAATGATAATGATAATGATAACGATAATGATAGTACCTACTCGTCCAAGCCAGCTTACGCGCCCTTGTTGATTGAGGATTCGTTAGGCTTGGCGTGTAACACACGTGAGCTTGTAATTGCAGGTACAACACTCTAACCATAGAAGTTTTTTTTACCAATTTTTGGCTTTCATTATATTGACTTTATTCGCTGAATTTTAAACATCGTGACCCAAAGTTGAATTAAATCTTCCAAATACAAATTGTTCCTTAACGTTTGATAACGCTGAGGCGGCGTGGCCGAGTGGTGGGGATTTTTAACAGCTTACGTTCTATATGCAATACTTGTTTAATTATCCCCAACTAGCACAATAGTGCTAGATACAGTTGACACTTAAATGAAGTTATTTACTCCTTTTTTAAAATTATTTTATTTATGCCGACTGTTTCTTCAATGTTTCAGACTCCAACAAAGCGATACCCCCGATATCGGTAAGAGACCTTTTATTATTAAAAACTCTATTTCGAAGTAGGCAGCATTGGCAAGCGCTTGTCTTGTAATCCACGTCAAGGGTTCCAGTCCCCACTCCAGTTCCAAGTTCAACCGTCGTCGGTCGTGCTTTGAAAATACTGAGCTGGTCAGCCTCCTGCCACTTTCTTTATTCTGTTTGAGTGAGCAGTGCATGGAACACGGCCAGCGAGTCTGTGCGTCAGTGAGTCAGTGAGTCAGTGAGTCAGTGAGTCAGTGAGTCAGTGAGTCAGTGAGTCAGTGAGTCAGTGAGTCAGTGAGTCAGTGAGTCAGTGAGTCAGTGAGTCAGTGAGTCAGTGAGTCAGTAAGTCAGTAAGTCAGTGAGTCAGTGAGTCAGTGAGTCGGTGAGTCGGTGAGTCGGTGAGTCGGTGAGTCAGTGAGTCAGTGAGTCTGTGAGTCTGTGAGTCAGTGAGTCAATCAGTCAGTCAGTCAGTCAGTCAGTCAGTCAGTCAGACAGTCAGACAGAATTAAGACTCTGAAACCTTCATTTTAATTCGTCCTGCGTAAACACTGTGTCAAGTGTATTATTTTTTAAAGTAACTGGTTTTTGTTACACGTTTTTTATTATTTACTGTTTTAAGAACCATTGTAGTATGCAGCCTCAGAAAAACCAATCAGCTTCATATTCTTATTGAATTGTTGATAGGGTTAGTGATCTAGACCTCACCTTACTGCATCCTGGTGCATCACGCTGATTGGTTCACAAGTAACAAGAAACGATGTCCCGGATGATGAAAGATTTCACTGAAAATAGAAATAATGTTAATTAGAAAACTTACATTAAGTCGTAGTCTCAAGAACATTATCAGAATAGAAAGTTTATAAGATATGTCTCATATTTCTTCATTTAAACTCCATTTTATTATTCGTTTTTTTTATTAGTTGAATCTAATTTTTTAAATCCCAGAAAATGGTAGGTCATATGTCACCGTTTAACTTGAGTCCCTATATCATTTTACGCATGCGTCGAAACTTGTAGATTTGCTCGTTCATTTATCAAAACTTACTTTTGTAAGTGTTTAATTACTAGCGCCGTTTCCTTATTTTTTTAAACGTAATAAAAAAATCGTTATGTTTCACTGATTTTTCGTATGGTTTCAGTAATGGATGTTTTTTAATGAGATCTGCATTAGCCCCATACACAACCCCCACGATGTCCTTCTATTAGCCACTAGTTCAAGATGTTTAAAGGCGCAAGAGATTCCTTTTGCAAATGTCTCTCAGTGTAAATCTTGCCACTAGGGCCTGGAGCCCAGTGATGGGCTCCTGCACTAGGGTAGGGGTTTTGGGAAGCATACCCCAGGCGATTTTTCTGGGGGTACCCATCCCCCAGGGGGCTCTCAAGCTAGTTTTAGGTCAATTGCGGCTCCAGAAGCCTAGGAAAGTCTAGTAATAGCCAATCCAGCGACGAGAATTTTCATCAGGTGGGGAGCTAAAGCGGCTTCACACGAATTTCCATCACGCAATGCGCGTCGGGGTAACATTGACCGCGAACGAACTGAATTCAATATCTAAATATGACTGCAGTTGTATTACCTTGGGAATAAGATCTAGACGAAGATAAACTCTCTCACCCTTCATTTTCTCTTAAATTGAATTTTGCACATTTTGTGAGTCGCAACGTTAAAAAACGTATTCACAAAGTTTGAAGGATGTGGCTTGGTTAGGAAGACGCTGAGTTAATTTTTCTAATTTTCCATACTTTTGTCTGCAGTTTTTTCCTGCCAACCGCGGCTAGACGCCCGTGTACCTGGTGAAATTTAGTCTCCTTCTAATAGCAGCTGTAACTTTAAAGCCAGACGTACACAGTCGGTCACCTCTCCACAATGTGAAGGGCCACTAAAGTGCTCGACGACGGCAAATTAATCAACGACTGACGAACGGTGTCGCAAAACCCTATTTTTATTCTTAAAGGTTACAAAACACGATGCGGGTCGCTGGTCTCTGTTTTCTATTCGCATGGTTTCTGTTTTATTGAGACATTTTGTGTTACGCATTTTGCACCCCTCCCCGAAAGAATAAAAAGAGGTGTCATTTTATACCCCTACTTCCCCTTAACGTCACTCTCTTTTTTGGCAAAGGTGGCCGTTGCGGACAGGTTCCACTGTACATATTCCCGTCGGGTTTAGGATCATATTCCCGTCCGACATGAAGAGAGAGCTTTTGTTTTACTAAGTGAAACAGTGTTGCGTGATCAAAAAATACAGCACGACCTTCACGCAATGGTTAGTTCCCAACTGACAAAAGGTGTTGGTGACATGTGCGTGTTGCAGCGCGAGTTACGGATGGATATCACCACCATGAAACACTGTCACGCTATTGGTATCTGGATTAGCGCCAGCTTAGTTCATTCAAGATTTCCGGGAATTTACCCAGACACAGTGTGCTATCTTGCTTGTTCGTGTTTTTGTCCTGCTACAACAGCCATGGAAAAGAAAGAAAAGCAAAGCGGAAGCCAACTTCTTCCTGTTTTACTTGTTTGTATGTTGTTAGCCTGCGCGGGTCTTGTGTTTGCAGTTTACACTCACAAACAACTCTGCTGGCTGAAAACTCAGATCCGTGAACATGAGAAGCTTATCCAGACCTTACAACTCAGTAACAATGCTCGAGATATTCAGGTAGGAGGCTTCTTTTCCGGGTTTTACGCTTCTCTGATTTACATGTAGTCAGAAGAGTTCGGTTTTGCCACAGAATAAATAATTGTTTTTTAATGCAAGTTTTGTGTATGTTTCAGGGGTCAGAGACAGTTCGTATAAGGAGAAGCGCTCAACAGGCAGAACAGGCTTCATGTACTTGCGTTGGTCAGTGGTCATGACTTTTTGTATGGTAGTAATTCCTTGTTTTAAGAGAGAGTTTTCACGATGTCAATTAACAAATAGTTAGTCCCTAAGAGTGCATCTGCATCTCGTTCACGTCTGTCTCTCGGGTTTACTTCTTCCGGGCATTGTCAATCGAACGTCTGCTGGAAATCGAATCGATCGATCCCAGTCAAACTCAATCCGTGGATTAAATTCGATATGAGCTCGGCAATCGAACCAAATCGAACACCAAACTTTGTGTGAGTTCGATTTCCGAACCAATTGAACAAATCGAACCGAACCAAACTAAACTGATCCGCAAAGATTATGTTATTTGTTCGCGAAAACAGGAAAAGCACGAGTTATACCGCAGTGACTCAGCCCGTCGAAAAACTTGTTATTGGTTTTCAACACCAGTTTTACAAAAAATTTCAGAGTTCAGAAAGCCGAAGTTCGATTGTTTAATTATTTTTGTGTGAGTTCGATTTGGTTCGATTTTAAAACTCAATCAAACTCAGTGCATGGGTTAAGTTAGATTTAGTTCGATTGGGTTCGATTCACTATGCCGGGGCTTCTCCCTGTGAACAATAATCTACTTTAGTAAAATCTCAGCTCCGACTATTGCATTTCTAGCTTTTGATTGGTTAAAAAACTCCGACTATTTAAACAATAGAGTGTTTCTGTCGAGGAACTATCGGCTGATAGTTGCCCCGCGGAAATTTGATGTTCTTAAAACTAGCATATTTGCCCTCGAAGCTTCGCTTCTCGGGCAAATATGCTAGTTTTAAGAACATCAAATTTCCGCGGGGCAACTATCAGCCGATAGTTCCTCGACAGAAACACTCTATTGTTTAAATAGTCGGAGTTTTTTAACCAATCAAAAGCTAGAAATGCAATAGTCGGAGCTGAGATTTTACTAAAGTAGATTATTGTTCACAGGGAGAAGCCCCGGCATAGTGAATCGAACCCAATCGAACTAAATCTAACTTAACCCATGCACTGAGTTTGATTGAGTTTTAAAATCGAACCAAATCGAACTCACACAAAAATAATTAAACAATCGAACTTCGGCTTTCTGAACTCTGAAATTTTTTGTAAAACTGGTGTTGAAAACCAATAACAAGTTTTTCGACGGGCTGAGTCACTGCGGTATAACTCGTGCTTTTCCTGTTTTCGCGAACAAATAACATAATCTTTGCGGATCAGTTTAGTTTGGTTCGGTTCGATTTGTTCAATTGGTTCGGAAATCGAACTCACACAAAGTTTGGTGTTCGATTTGGTTCGATTGCCGAGCTCATATCGAATTTAATCCACGGATTGAGTTTGACTGGGATCGATCGATTCGATTTCCAGCAGACGTTCGATTGACAATGCCCGGAAGAAGTAAACCCGAGAGACAGACGTGAACGAGATGCAGATGCACTCTTAGGGACTAACTATTTGTTAATTGACATCGTGAAAACTCTCTCTTAAAACAAGGAATTACTACCATACAAAAAGTCATGACCACTGACCAACGCAAGTACATGAAGCCTGTTCTGCCTGTTGAGCGCTTCTCCTTATACGAACTGTCTCTGACCCCTGAAACATACACAAAACTTGCATTAAAAAACAATTATTTATTCTGTGGCAAAACCGAACTCTTCTGACTACATGTAAATCAGAGAAGCGTAAAACCCGGAAAAGAAGCCTCCTACCTGAATATCTCGAGCATTGTTACTGAGTTGTAAGGTCTGGATAAGCTTCTCATGTTCACGGATCTGAGTTTTCAGCCAGCAGAGTTGTTTGTGAGTGTAAACTGCAAACACAAGACCCGCGCAGGCTAACAACATACAAACAAGTAAAACAGGAAGAAGTTGGCTTCCGCTTTGCTTTTCTTTCTTTTCCATGGCTGTTGTAGCAGGACAAAAACACGAACAAGCAAGATAGCACACTGTGTCTGGGTAAATTCCCGGAAATCTTGAATGAACTAAGCTGGCGCTAATCCAGATACCAATAGCGTGACAGTGTTTCATGGTGGTGATATCCATCCGTAACTCGCGCTGCAACACGC
The DNA here is from genome assembly GCA_019787425.1 of Platygyra sinensis. Classification (NCBI taxonomy): domain Eukaryota; kingdom Metazoa; phylum Cnidaria; class Anthozoa; order Scleractinia; family Merulinidae; genus Platygyra; species Platygyra sinensis. The sequence continues at coordinate 16,558 of JAHPZR010049877.1, read as the reverse complement.
ACATGTCACCAACACCTTTTGTCAGTTGGGAACTAACCATTGCGTGAAGGTCGTGCTGTATTTTTTGATCACGCAACACTGTTTCACTTAGTAAAACAAAAGCTCTCTCTTCATGTCGGACGGGAATATGATCCTAAACCCGACGGGAATATGTACAGTGGAACCTGTCCGCAACGGCCACCTTTGCCAAAAAAGAGAGTGACGTTAAGGGGAAGTAGGGGTATAAAATGACACCTCTTTTTATTCTTTCGGGGAGGGGTGCAAAATGCGTAACACAAAATGTCTCAATAAAACAGAAACCATGCGAATAGAAAACAGAGACCAGCGACCCGCATCGTGTTTTGTAACCTTTAAGAATAAAAATAGGGTTTTGCGACACCGTTCGTCAGTCGTTGATTAATTTGCCGTCGTCGAGCACTTTAGTGGCCCTTCACATTGTGGAGAGGTGACCGACTGTGTACGTCTGGCTTTAAAGTTACAGCTGCTATTAGAAGGAGACTAAATTTCACCAGGTACACGGGCGTCTAGCCGCGGTTGGCAGGAAAAAACTGCAGACAAAAGTATGGAAAATTAGAAAAATTAACTCAGCGTCTTCCTAACCAAGCCACATCCTTCAACTTTGTGAATACGTTTTTTAACGTTGCGACTCACAAAATGTGCAAAATTCAATTTAAGAGAAAATGAAGGGTGAGAGAGTTTATCTTCGTCTAGATCTTATTCCCAAGGTAATACAACTGCAGTCATATTTAGATATTGAATTCAGTTCGTTCGCGGTCAATGTTACCCCGACGCGCATTGCGTGATGGAAATTCGTGTGAAGCCGCTTTAGCTCCCCACCTGATGAAAATTCTCGTCGCTGGATTGGCTATTACTAGACTTTCCTAGGCTTCTGGAGCCGCAATTGACCTAAAACTAGCTTGAGAGCCCCCTGGGGGATGGGTACCCCCAGAAAAATCGCCTGGGGTATGCTTCCCAAAACCCCTACCCTAGTGCAGGAGCCCATCACTGGGCTCCAGGCCCTAGTGGCAAGATTTACACTGAGAGACATTTGCAAAAGGAATCTCTTGCGCCTTTAAACATCTTGAACTAGTGGCTAATAGAAGGACATCGTGGGGGTTGTGTATGGGGCTAATGCAGATCTCATTAAAAAACATCCATTACTGAAACCATACGAAAAATCAGTGAAACATAACGATTTTTTTATTACGTTTAAAAAAATAAGGAAACGGCGCTAGTAATTAAACACTTACAAAAGTAAGTTTTGATAAATGAACGAGCAAATCTACAAGTTTCGACGCATGCGTAAAATGATATAGGGACTCAAGTTAAACGGTGACATATGACCTACCATTTTCTGGGATTTAAAAAATTAGATTCAACTAATAAAAAAAACGAATAATAAAATGGAGTTTAAATGAAGAAATATGAGACATATCTTATAAACTTTCTATTCTGATAATGTTCTTGAGACTACGACTTAATGTAAGTTTTCTAATTAACATTATTTCTATTTTCAGTGAAATCTTTCATCATCCGGGACATCGTTTCTTGTTACTTGTGAACCAATCAGCGTGATGCACCAGGATGCAGTAAGGTGAGGTCTAGATCACTAACCCTATCAACAATTCAATAAGAATATGAAGCTGATTGGTTTTTCTGAGGCTGCATACTACAATGGTTCTTAAAACAGTAAATAATAAAAAACGTGTAACAAAAACCAGTTACTTTAAAAAATAATACACTTGACACAGTGTTTACGCAGGACGAATTAAAATGAAGGTTTCAGAGTCTTAATTCTGTCTGACTGTCTGACTGACTGACTGACTGACTGACTGACTGACTGATTGACTCACTGACTCACAGACTCACAGACTCACTGACTCACTGACTCACCGACTCACCGACTCACCGACTCACCGACTCACTGACTCACTGACTCACTGACTTACTGACTTACTGACTCACTGACTCACTGACTCACTGACTCACTGACTCACTGACTCACTGACTCACTGACTCACTGACTCACTGACTCACTGACTCACTGACTCACTGACTCACTGACTCACTGACTCACTGACGCACAGACTCGCTGGCCGTGTTCCATGCACTGCTCACTCAAACAGAATAAAGAAAGTGGCAGGAGGCTGACCAGCTCAGTATTTTCAAAGCACGACCGACGACGGTTGAACTTGGAACTGGAGTGGGGACTGGAACCCTTGACGTGGATTACAAGACAAGCGCTTGCCAATGCTGCCTACTTCGAAATAGAGTTTTTAATAATAAAAGGTCTCTTACCGATATCGGGGGTATCGCTTTGTTGGAGTCTGAAACATTGAAGAAACAGTCGGCATAAATAAAATAATTTTAAAAAAGGAGTAAATAACTTCATTTAAGTGTCAACTGTATCTAGCACTATTGTGCTAGTTGGGGATAATTAAACAAGTATTGCATATAGAACGTAAGCTGTTAAAAATCCCCACCACTCGGCCACGCCGCCTCAGCGTTATCAAACGTTAAGGAACAATTTGTATTTGGAAGATTTAATTCAACTTTGGGTCACGATGTTTAAAATTCAGCGAATAAAGTCAATATAATGAAAGCCAAAAATTGGTAAAAAAAACTTCTATGGTTAGAGTGTTGTACCTGCAATTACAAGCTCACGTGTGTTACACGCCAAGCCTAACGAATCCTCAATCAACAAGGGCGCGTAAGCTGGCTTGGACGAGTAGGTACTATCATTATCGTTATCATTATCATTATCATTATCATCGTCATCGACATCGTCATTATCATTATCATTATCACTTTCGTTGTTATTGTTATTGTTATTGTTATTATTATCATTATCATTATGAGCAACAAATTTTAAGAAGTTTTAGTTGTGGTCCAGTTCCAGTTCCAGTCTTATTCAAATATTGTCTTTAAGCAGCATTAAATTTATTATTCCTCTGTTTACCTGGAGTTCCTGGACCTCCCATCCAAAAGGCGCCAAAAAAGCTTTCGCTAAAACTCATGTAGTAAGTACTCTTGTATGAGACGTGAACGGAGATGGTGTCGTTTTCCCGAAGTAAGAATAATCCGCCATGAAACTTGGTGTCCAGAAACTTCTTTGAGTTAATCACACTGCCAATACTACCCATGACCTTGTGGTCATTGATGAATGTGGCGTGAGCCATGTAAGTGGATGATCCATCGTAGTACAACATTTGACTGTATATCAAGTAGATACCGGCTTTCTTCACCTGTATGTGTCCGCTGGATGAGTTGTACAGGATACTGCCTGCCCTGTGCTTCAGAGTCCAGTTGCTTACGCGTTGACTGTGAACTGCCAACAAGATCGCGTGGTGTCAGTTGAAACCATTTTCATGTTATCAATCAATCAGTCGGTCAGTCAGTGAATCAATCAATCGACAACTTAAATTATGTATGCACTAGCCTGGCTGCAAGGAACCTACTAATTGGGGACACCTTAATTAACCGTAATGTTGCCTAATTCTTCTCTAGGTGTCGAGAAGAGAACAACGTTGCATGACAAACTGATATAGAACTGAATAGAAAAGGGTTAAACTGCAGCTTGGAGAGTTGATCTCTGGTCGCCAACTATACTCCAGTGAATGAGAAACGCATTTCTCGCTTGTTTTATAAAAGAACCTAAATTCTGTTCAGTCGTTTGCCTTTACGAACTCGAAAGCTTTTTTTCGTCTAATACTGGCGTATTATCTAATAAGCCTGGTGTTCACTAGAGGTCACCTCGCCATACATTGGAATGTCTATAACTAATTTATATATTAGGTAAAAAGGCATGCGCAAATAAACAGAATCTCGAATCTAAAAACGCAGCTGACAGGTTCAGACTATATTATTTAATTGCATATTTTTATGAACGCAGTTCGAGACAAGAATATGGCCGGGTTCTTATCTTTTAAAGAGAATATAACGAGAACGGTGGATATCATTGCATCAAGCGTGTGGTACAAGGTATGCCTAAACAATGTGCTAAATGAAAAGCAAATGCGATTATTAAGTTTTAAAATATAGATAGGACCCTGCGCGCGCTCTGATTGGTCAAAAACCTATGTTTTATCAGAGCATAAAACATAAAAAAGCGTGTTTTATTGTTTTGCGCGCGTAAAATCTATATTTTAAAGCAAATGAAGAAGCCTAAGCCGTGTATTACACTGTGATAAAACACGATGGTCATTTGAGAACACTCGAGAAATGTAGAAAACACTCGCCTGCGGCTCGTGTTTTCTACATTTCCCTCGTGTTCTCAAATGACCATCGTGTTTTATCACAGTGTAATACACGGCTTAGGCTTCTTTATTTGTTAAATAAGTGGGCGCCGAATATCTTAATACTGTTTCCAAACAAGCATTTCATTACCTTGGCGTATTTTCAGTCCATTGCCAATGAGATGGATGAAGTCACGGCTCTGTTACATCAAAAAAGAGAACAAATAAAACAGAGGCAAACGTAGTTGGCAGACAACTTGATCAGCTGGAGTAACACTTACCACAGATCCAAGAAGACCAGCTGGTCCTATCGATGAAAAAGTAAACGTAGTTTAAGGTGACTGCAATTCGATTTTGATGGGTCATTATAACCACTCCTTGTCATTTGATGCTACAATCATCTATCAAAAAACTGCCCAATCATTTGTCAAGATGTTGTTATCATTTTCGTGACATAATAGGTTACCATAGCAAAAGTATGACCTGCTAAAAACACCCTTGATTTACGTACAGCTTAAGGGGCTTATAATTCAAAAACGGCACGTTCAATGTTTTTTAAATATAATCAAATTTTAATGAGCATGATAAGACGTAACCCGGGGACGCAACTTTCGGCAAAGTTTTAAAAAATTTGTACATAGGTTTCTGAGCCACGTTAAAGTATTGAAGATTTAAGGTGGCTCTGAACCTTATGAACAAAACTTTGCCAGAAGTTGCGTCTTATTATGCTTATCAAAATTTGATCACATGAAAAAAATTTCACCGTGACGTTTTTGAAGGCCATACTGTTGCTATGGTAACCTATTATGTCACGAAAATGATAACAGCGTGTTCACAAAAGAATGGGTATAACGGCCAATCAACACTCAAGTGCTGGAAACTATTTTGAGCCACTTTAATACAAGAAATTTCAAGGACCCCTTTGAGAGAATTCAAAGATTACTCCCGAATAGTTTAATCCTTTGAGTCGCCGATCGATACAACACGAGACAAAAGTTGAATCTGGATATGAATGTCCAACTTTCTAGAATAGTGTGGATTTCAGCTGAGAATTCGAGGGCAAAAACAGCAACACCTTACTAAAAATATGGTAGGGAATAAGGAGAATTAATGGTCATATCTTGGAAGTGAAAAGGTTAAAGCTGAAGATGAAGAAAACAACTCAACGCATTTCCGAGGAACCTTTCCAGTTATGTTAAACATTTTCACGTGTTATTATTTCCCTTGAGGTCATTGTAAATAAGTCATTACCTGGAGGGCCCGGGGAGCCAACAGGACCGGGTTTTCCGGGCATTCCCTGTGGGCCTGAAATCCCTGGGAATCCTGCAAGTCCGAGATACGATAAGATCATATCAAAAAGGAGACAGCATTAGGCAATAAAAACATCATGGAAATCACAGACAAGCATAGAAACAGTGATTGAAGAAGTGACCAACTTCAACGAGACAGGTGATAATGCAGGTTTAGAGATGAATCGATGTATAAAACAACAGTAAAAAAAAATAAATTTTTAATGCGCAAGAGGATTAAATCGAGTTAGGTCAGCATGTTTGAGCTGCTTATTTAATGTGGGATTTTCCAAGCGGGTGCGAACAGCCTCCTTTAAAATTAATTGCCGATTACTGGGCGCAGAATCGAGAATAGAACAGCATTTCTTCGAAGAAAGTTTGCGGCAAGCTTCAAATTGTTGTAAGTGTTGCAAAATATACGAGTTTCTGTCCCTACTTAGGATGCTCCTGAATCTGTGTTGAAAGATATCAATATGATGCTAACTGCAAGTGAGAAATGGTCTAAAATAAATTTAAACTCACAACTGCAGTGACCGTTAGTTTCTCCTCGCAACAGATCTTTCTGACCAAGAGAACAACTAAATCAAATCTCAGGCCAATGGTAATGCACGTAAGGGCAAAAATTTTGGGTGTCTTCCCGTAATAACTACTAGCATTGATCTGATCCATACACTAAAGATACAAATGAAGAGTATCACTGAAAAGAATAGAAAAAGAAACAAAGTTTCTATCTTACCATCAAAACCACGGCTTCCCGGGAAGCCTCGCGGCCCGGGTATACCAGGAGGTCCGGGATAACCTAAACCACATTGATGAAAAAAATATCATGGATTAAGGGAATGGTACTGTACTCAAATGGATTCACAGTGTCCACAATGAAAGAACTGTATATACTTCTGACGAACGTTTTTCCAGCGACGTACTTTCATTGATTTCATTGTAAACTGTTTAGTCATTACCTGGAGGGCCAGGCGGACCAACAGGACCGTGTTCTGCGGGAAATCCTGACGAATTGTATTTGCGTGTTGTTCCTGCAACTCCTGAAAATCGCACATGGGCATTAAAAACATTATAACAGAGACAAATTAATCAAATGCAAGCATTGTAGCACTTTTAGAGGACATAGTGCACTTTTTGTATGACCATCTGCCTCATGGCGAATCTGTAAAATTAAAAAAAATACTTCTGCGAATACGATCTGCCTCCTATCTCTGAAATACTGGATACATGCAGTAAAACAATGAAGACTATCTGACCTGCACCACCTGTGTCACCGCGATTTCCCTTGATTCCTTGCGGTCCAGGCATACCAGCAGGCCCGGGAAATCCTAAATCACGTTGAAGAAAAATGATTACGTAAAGGAATGTTTGTTTCTTTTCAGTTGTTATTGCATTCGTCATCTTTAATTTCAGCTTTAATTCATTACCTGGAGGGCCCGGGGGACCAACAGGACCGGGTTCCCCCGGCATTCCCCGCGAGCCTGGTGCCCCTGGGAATCCTAGAAGTCACATGCAGATGAAAAGAAAAAAAACCACATTAAAAAGGTCATCAGGGCTGTAACCAGACAAAAATTATGGCTGAGGTAATGTCCGTGGTTAAGAAAGAGAAAGAGTCAGAAAAACAATAAAGTTTCTATCTTGTCATCAAAACCACGGCTTCCCTTGAAACCGGGAAAACCTAAACCACATTGGTAGAGAATGTTATCGCTTAGCGAATGGTATTGCAATCACATGGCTTGACAATGGCCACAATGAAATAACTGTATATACTTCTACAGAACGTTTTTCCACCGAGGTACTCTCATTCATTTCATTACCTGGAGCTCCGGGGTGGCCGGACGAACAGGCAGGACCGCGCCGTTTTCGGGTAATCCGATAAAGGTCGTGAGTTCGAATCCCGTTCAAAGCCTAAATATGTTTTTAGGTCTCGGTCTGTTTTTTTTCCAGTAGTGTTATGGCTGCATTCTATCATCATGTCTACATTAAATTGCTACAGTTGGACGTCTATTACTATGGAATTCACATACTTGAGATGAGTATAACGTCCACTGAGCATAAAGGGCCAACCCACACACAACCGTTCTCATGTGGCTTTGGTGGCCCTGTTGGTAGAGCCTTGCACCGGTAACGAAAAGGTCGTAAAGGTCCGGATACACGGTGCAATATTGCGCGCGATGGCTAAATTGCATCATGTATCCACCCTTAAAATTGTTGCGCGCAATATTGCGCGCAATATTGCAGCAGTAGAATTTCGTCCTACTTCTGCAACATTGCGCGCAACAAATTTCTTCGTGTATCCACCATCTGCAGCATTTCGTGCAATATTGTGACGCAAATTTCAGTGTTCAGCCAATCAAATCTCACATTCAAATTTAACCGCTGACCTAAATGTCACTCGTCGTACGTTTCACGTAAAAAGAAAGCGTTGGTTTAATCTGCCGAAGAAGGGAGTTCGCTAATTTACTATTACAGAGTTAAGTAATCTTTCTTCGTAAGCCTTACCTGTGGTTCGGAATCCAAAAGTTTTGTTCAGGATATTTTCATTCACTTCTTTTATCAGTTTTTATATTACTCGCGTGGTGGTAGGGAGTAGCCATAGCGGGCGGAAAGGTAGCAAAGGTCTTTAGCTTGTTTCGTTTCTGTGTATATTTATCTTTGGTTTTACGAAGGTACAATCAACTGAACAAATACTTATAATTTACAATTTTAAAGAAAACCGATATCTTGGCAGCCGCTCATCAAATATTGCGCGTAATGTTGCACGAAATGTTGCGACCGTGTAGCCACGTCGAGTAAAAAATGTTGCGCGCAATATTGCGTGCAATGTTGCACCGTGTATCTGGGCCTTAAGTTCGAATCCCGTTCAGAGCCAGTAGTGTTATTGCTGCATTCGTATCTATCATTATGTCTACATTTAATTGCTACTGTTGGACATCAATTACTATTAATTTTACTGTAAACTGTTAAGTCATTACCAATAAAGCCCGGGAGACCAACTGGACCGGGTTCTCCTGGTATTCCCTGCGAGCCTTTCACCCCTGGAAATCCTGAAAGTTAGAGATGAAGTATAAAAACACATCAAAACAGAGACAAGATCATCAAGTGAAAACAGCAAAGACTCGGCGAGGATTACAAACAGTCTAGTTGGTGGAAAAGTCAGTCGCAGCTTGAATTTTAGACCGTAAAGAATACAAATTACATTGGTCTACCAAGGATGAGCAGGTAGGTAAGTCTGCATACGAGCCAAGTGGCCCATCAGGCCGGAGCTTATCCCAGTTTCTGTAGCATGAAGCGACTAGGAGTATTTCTAATCCCCCCTGGACGAGATGCTAATCCATCGCAAGGTTACCCCACGAGGGTGGAGAGAGGCACTGTGAGAGTAGAGTGTTTTTCCCAAAAACACAACACAGTGTCTCCGTCCAGGGTTCGAACCCGGACCGCTCGCTCCGGAGATGAGTGCTCTAACCATGAGGCCACCATGTCTGCATTCTCCACCGAGGATCAGTGAATCGCATTTAATTCCGTAATCCCTGCCTACCCACCGCACAGTGCACTCTGGGAAAAAATTAACACAAGCACGCGTCTTCTTGCAGTCTAAGAGTTTGTTTATAAATCAAGGAAATATCCGATCATCTGTCTGCTTGGCAGTTTATTCCTTGTGATAGCTATTATCATTTCAATGTGAACTATCAAGTCATCAGCGCCGTTGCCAGAGAATGGCAATATCCATGGTTAAATTCTAGAACTAATTCTCTTCCTTGGTATTTAGAGTGTTTATGGTGATTATAAACAACATAAATAAAAAAAATAATTGAGGCAAGTGTCCTGGTTAGCTTACTACTTGCTACGGCCGTGGTCATTACCTGGAGGGCCGGGAGGGCCGGGAGGGCCAATCGGTCCAGGGTCTCCTGGAATTCGCAGCAACTTGTGTTTGTTTGTCCCTTGTGCCAGTCCTACAAGTCAAAGACGTCCCACAAAGATATTCCAATATTTAAAAGAAAAGAACAGAAACAAGCTAATCCAAGAAGAACTAAGGATGTCAAGCAATGTTGTAAAGCGAAAAGAAAGCGATTAACAGCTGGTGAAGATGTCAACAGCTTATTAGAGCGTTATCATAATAAAGGAAATATTCCCGTACGATTTATAGGATTCTATACCCTTCCACTCGGTGCTATCTGGAATAATTACAACGCATGCGCGTGTTTGCCCGTTTTTGTTAATGTGATTCTCATGCTGATTAAATACTGACCCCTAGTTAATGGCTGAGAAGAAGCCAAAAATAAAGATTAAGATGAAAGTCCGGATTTCAGAAGGAATTTTTCCCGTTGTGGTTAGTACATTAGTTTGATTCATCTTTTGATTAATTTTGTTTTAAACTATTAAGTGATTACCAGGAGGGCCAGGCGGACCAACAGGACCTTGGAATCCTCTTGCTCCTGCAAATGAGAGATGACGTAAAGGAGTATATATTAGACCAGGGACAAGATTATCCAGTGAAACAGAATTATAGACCAGACCATACGATTCCTCCAGGAAGAGCTCAAGAAAGCCAAGACACTAAGCAGATACAAATGCAAAATGCAGATACGGAAAATACGAAAACGTCAACGGAAGTAGCAGAGGAAGTATAAATTGACTATCTGAAGATGAATATGAACTAGATTTAAGTAAGTAAACGAAAGACAAACCTTTTAGCAAAATTCAGAGGCGAAAATGACTGAAATGAATATAAGTTTTTTTTGCAAAAATTCAATTTAAGGTCAGTCATTGACCTCGATTGTTCTCGATATCACTAAACGTCTCATATACTATAACCGTTTAGAGTTCACTTGACAAAGTTGAAAGGGCCTTTTACCAGTTGGGATTATTAATGTAAAATCATTACCTGGCACGCCCGGGGGACCAACTGGACCGGGTTCCCCTGGCATTCCCGGAAAGCCTCGCATCCCTGGTAATCCTGGAAGTCCGAGATACAATAAGACGCGAGATGATGCTGTAAAATAATTGTCAAATGAAAGCATCCCAGTCTTCAAGCTGTGATTTCAGGGAGGACATCAACGAGCGCTTTATGAAAAACAAAACGAACCGGGGGTGAAGTGGTCACCGGCTTGAATTTTCGCCCTCAGGAATAGGCAGAACAGGTGAGAATATACAAGATATCCGAGAAGAGAACACTTCTCCCAAATCCTTCGCTCGTACAGGTCTTCATCCTCGGTATGTGTATAACTGGAGATCGGAAATTTACATCATACCTCACTATGTCTGGGTTATGAGGCCAATTGGAAAACTAACTGATGGCGGAGAAAAAAATTTTAAATCGCACTTCTGACACCGTCACGTTTCCGTCATAGGTAAAATCATCGGGAGATAAGAACTGTTGCTGAATCGAATTAAATCTTGGATCTCTCTTTAACCAGTTGGCCTAAAAAACCCTTACTCACAGCGATGAAAAATCTTCATAGTTAGCACACGGTAAACATGACCACTAAGCCTGCAAGAGTAAGTTTCTAAAGACACTGTGGTGCTGCGTCGGTGTACGTGGGGAGTATTACACGATAATTTGATTTTCGATTGCGTTGAACCTTAAGACAAACCCAAGACAATTTTTTTGAAGAAGACCCTGATCCTAGTAAAAGGTATGAATTCATTTACCTGGAGTGCCTCGTGGACCAGCATGACCGGGTTTTCCAGGTCTCCCCCTCCGGCCTGGTCTCCCTGGGGCTCCTAGAATTCAAATACGAGGAAAACGGAAACTTGTAATCTCGGGTTCGTCACGTAATTTTACCTCCCGTGATGTTTTAGCGTCTGTGTGGGAGGCTACAGAAGACTATTGTTATAAGACGGAGCTAGAAGTAAACCCAGCGAACAAGATGCAAATCCACTCTCCAAGAATTGGTTATGTCCACTGAACTCTCTCTTAACACAGGACAACTGGATAAGAATTGTTACCATACAAAAAGTTCTGGTCCACTAACCGACGCAAGTACAAGACGTTTGAGCGCTTCTCCGGATACGAACTTCCTCTGACCCCTGAAACATTCACATAAACTGACATTAAAAACAATTCTAAAGTCCGTGGGAATATCGAACCCATTTCACTAAATCAGAGCAGCGTGGAAACCGGAAAAGAACCTCGTACCTGAACATCTCGAGCATTGTTACTTAGTTGTAAGGTCTGGATAAGCTTCTCATGTTCACGGATTTGAGTTTTCAGCCAGCAGAGTTCTTTGTGAGTGTAAACAGCAAACACAAGACCCGCGCAGGCTAACAACATACAAACAAGTAAAACAGGGAGAAGTTGGCTTCCGCTTTGGTTTTCTTTCTTTTCCATGGCCGTTGGGACAGGACAAGAACAGACCTCTTAAAAGACAATGATGGCCAGAACTGTTGGGGAAAATTCCCGGAAAACCGGGATAGAGTCACATGAAAATATCACTTGGCCCTACGCCAAATGTTATTGGCGTGACATTGTTTACCCAGAACATACACTGTCACGCGGGAGAATGTTACTAAGGGATCTACTCTACTTTCTCTATGGAATATTTGCGTATATAAATTTGATGGCCCTATTAGGGGCTTCCGAGATGCGGGATATTTGGGTAAAAAAAATATAGGGGTAACTGAGATATTTGTGGAGAGAATTACTGAGATATTGATTAACGGGATACGGGATGTTTAAACCAAAACTTAACGGGATACGGGACAACTCAGGCAAGTCCAATTTTCATGTACCTTGGACAAACTTTGACCATGAAATGATAAGATGATCGTATAATTGTACTTTAAGTCCGAAATCAAATATAGTGTTCAAAACCTGTAGTTGATATTACTGCACGCTGGAAGCTAGAAGAGGTTTCCTTCGATGGAACTTCCGTCATCACTCATTGAAAACTTCTCAAAGTGGTGTACTGAAAATTTCCACGATAAGGTGTCCGTCACTAAGTAAGCAATAACGATCGTTTATATTTCTTCTTTGGATATTAATTTAACTTACTTCCTTCAAACTTTTTCAGATAGTTTTGCCTCTTCACAAAATGAATCGTCGGGGGCAAATTTGCTCCCTCGAGTCAGTCCTCTCTCTTTCGAGCGAGAGCAACGACATGTTTTGACCACACAAATTTTGCACGTGAGAAACCAGACGCTTGCCCGTGATGAGCTCGTGAACTGTTGCTATTGTAAACGAAAAGGACGTAAAAGAGGAATTTAGTAACTTAATATGTGTTTGGCCTAAGAACAAAAGTATTTAATATGTGTTTGTTTTATTTTTCAGTCTAGTCACGAGTCCAACCTTTGCTATTTTTAAATGAAATGCAATACAGCTCTGAGCTTGACGTTTGCGTGTCGCCTGATGATCAGAGGCTGCTCCTGGGTCTCCGAGAATTCAGACCGCTTCGGACATTGCCTTTATGTACCTTAAATTCTCATTTCCACTTCACCAGTTTTCTACCGCGTTTGTCTCTTTGGTGGCCCGGAAAAAGACTCCGACAACGAAAGTTCAGTACAAAAACGACTGTTTTATTTCGATTGCAGCAAATGAAAAGTTACAACTTGTGTTCGTATATATTGTTGAAAATATTACAACGCAGTTTATACATTTAGCGATACTCTAAAATATCTAGTGCTAAATGCGGGCTATACAATTTATCAATACTTATAAAATAATACTAAAATTATTTATACAGCGCTACATGAATTAAAGGCATTAGCCTGAAAAATACCATCTCCTCTCTATCAAACAAACTACAGAGCTAATTAAGTCAACCTGCATAGCAGTTGCTCGTCTAACGCGAATCAACAGTACTCATATCTTAATGCTATTTTAAACCTTTAGATACCAAAGGACCTCATATAAGCTAAACTAGAAATGCTCTGTTATACTCTACACTCTAGTCCCTATTCACAAATGGCCCCCACGTGGTATTTTCTTTGGTCAAGATTTCAAGCCAGTTAACGACAGGTACATGAAAAAGTCATTTAAATTTTTGGCCACCTTAAGCAATTCGAGTGTTATTGTTTCAATTATCGCAGAGTATAATATCAGTGTTTGTATGCACGGATAAAGAAAATCTGCCTTTCTCAGCCTCGTTTTCATACAAGTAATCCTAAATACCGGTAATCCGGTACCTTGGCCAGTTTCTCAGCAATTAACGGCTGAGTGAGATGTTTTTTGCCCTACGACCATATAACCTTATAAAACACAACAGTGATTTTCTCTTACAGCATTGATCGAGCAGAAAGGTGACAAGGAATGAGGAAAAGCTGTAGTTAGTGGGAGACGAGCTTAGCCGGAACTTATGAGCAGCCTGGATGTATCACCAAATTCCTAGAACAAAGGTAGGAGACAATGCGTTCAATTTCGGGACAGGAAGGGTCAACGTGTAGTAGAATGAAGCAGGAATGCGCCAAAATAGCTTGAACTCGGATTCATATAATAACGAGTCGAAAAAGGAGTTCGAACAAAAATGCGATCCGTCGCGTTTAAAAAAACTACGCCGCCATTGTAGTTAGTGTTATATTTTCTCGCTTCACTTACGACGGCAGATGTACTCTCCAAGAATTTGTGTTGGTTAACGAACAACTGATGACTCATTTGATGTGGTGTGCCGTCATGATAAAACATCTGGGAATACACGTAGTAAAATCCAGATACTTGTACTCTCACGATGCCATTATGGTGTTCAATTCTGCCTGATCTGTACTTTACAAGCCAGTTCCCAACTGTCCGTCTTGCTACTGTGAAAAAACAAACCCATTCCTGGTGAGAGGGATTCGCTGCGAATGGTTATGACCATAGATTGAAAGCAATTGCGTCACAGGTTCCTCAATAAAATCATAAAAAATGGTGTGCTTAATATTTCACCCTAGTTACTGATTGAAAATTAATCTCTAGTGTTTATCGCCTGGACTCTGTGAATCATTCATGTAGTCATGTACAGTGCACATGACTGCTGAATTAGTAAATTAATCAATCAATTAATCAGTCATGTGCCTACAGTCTATCGCCAATTCATAAACAACCTATCCTAAAACTATTTGTTTTTTCAAGAAATAAATCACATCACACTGATATTAGTTAATGCTAGCATACTGAAGAAAAGTTCAAAACTGCATCCTATTGCTTGCTACGCTGGTATTTTCGGTATTTGAATCGTCATCATGACCGTGATCGTCATCATCATCAACAACAACGATACCAAAAACAACAAGGGAAATGTTCCCCACGCTTTGAGCGCAATTTGAAAAGCAGGTATACATGAGCAATGATACAAAATACCATAGGTCATGATGTGTTTGACATGAGGTATTCTGGGATGGATAACTGAATGAAATCAAATTAAATGAGCCAATAAAAGTGTCGTGGAAACGGCGTGGAGCACAGATCAGGCAGCATCAAAACCACAGGCCAACTGGACATAACATCGTTAACTGACTTGACACCTATAAAAAATGAACAGTTTATCTGCGTATTATACCGTTTAGAAAGCTAGAAAAATCCTCTTGCCACTATAGACAACCAGATATCATAGTGCTCTACGATCATGCCACCCTAAAAATGTTACACCATGATCCTTCAAATATACTTAGAAGGGTAATATCGCTCTAAGATAGCACTTTTTTGTTAGGCCGCAAAACAGAATGCGGTCGGTCGGTTGTTCGAGTTGAGTATCGTAATCCTAACCTGCGACTATGATCTTTGATAGCCTCTTGCCTAAAACGCGACATCGACCTTTATCTCATAACATCTGTGAAAGCTTGAAGTCTGGTCTAAATGAACGATCGAAAAGAGTAACAAGTCATTTACAATATCCCCATAAGGATATTTACCAAGGGAACCCCTTAACTTTTCAGGAGGTTAAATTCCTGCGTGTGACCATCTTCTAATCTAATCGATATGGTGCAACAAAAAGGCTCCGAAAAAGCTGCCCTCAGCATCCATGAAATAGTGCATGGTGTATGGAATGTGAACGGAGATGGTGTCATTTTCCAGAAGTAAGAACACCCCGCCATGATACTTGGTGTTGTACTTCCTTTGGGCGCTTATAACGCTCCCTGAACTTTCCATGACCTTTTCACGATTGATGTAGGTGTTGTGACCCATCTGTATGGTCGAGCCATCATAGTAATACATTTGGCTGTAAATGTAGTAATAGCCTTTTCTCTTCACCTCAATGTGCCCGGTTGCTGAGTGGTACAAGATGCTGCCCTCCCTGTGCTTCAATGCCCAGTTTGTAATGCGGTGGAACCCTGCTGACAGATATTTGCACTTGATTAGTGATAATTTTTCCAATCATCTACGTTTTTACTAGCCGACGAGAACGACCGCGTCATGCAATGTATGCCATCAAAAAACAAAAAGCAAAATTACTTGGGTTTTGAATCTTTTGTCCATCTCCAACAAGGTGGATACTCTCACTCATCTAGATGGTAATAAAATGATATATATATTAGTTAAAACTTAAGACCTTGCGATCATACAGTGTGAATGAATGATCGTCATCGTCATAAAAAGTTCAGTGTCTTTTACTATCTATGCTCTGGAATCTAAGACAACTCGAAGCTCCATGCCATTACCAAACCGAATGTGTTTTACTTACCCTTCTGGCTTTCATGTCTGCTTTATATGAGATCAGATCCACGGCTAATCGTCTTTACGATAGTAAGTTTTTCACTGATTCCTTGTAAAATTATGCGCGAATTCCTTACCACTAAACTTGTACAAAAGTCAGCCAGCATTTTACTCACCGAGGCTCCGGGGGGCCCGCGAGGTCCTATACAAAAAAACAAAACAAGATAAGAGCTTTTAGTAGCACGACTGCTGACCCGTCTTTAATTTGTCCTGTGCTAATGTTCCCGCTCTGTACTGTACTTTCAGTTCCCCACTCTGAAAATACTTCTTTGTTACCTTGAAGTGCCAATTGTTTCCTGAATATGTTAGCATGCCTCGAGGAGGCACAAAGTGTTCCCGCTAATTTGAAACTAAACTTCGCAGCTTCTTCTACACCACGTATTTAAAGGATTTTCTTTTCTTAACTA
>JAHPZR010049876.1:7500-10000 GCA_019787425.1 Platygyra sinensis | reverse complement strand
CGCCCGACCATAGTATATGCATAGACTATGTAATTTTAGTATGTACAAACACAAGCTATACAAATTTGCATATTTCGTACCACTAAATCATGGCAAGGCCTTCGTTAGGATATTGAAAAGAGGTTCACTATAGTATCATTAAATGAACACATTTCTACTTCACTGTTATTTTGAATGAAATGTCCATTTTACGTACGCAAATAACCTGGGACGACTTTTAGTTGCGTTTCGGTTGACTGACAATCGCATGAATTCTTCTTTTAGCACGACGAACTCCGTCGGTAGCTCTAGAGTCGAATCTTAATCGTTTGATTCACTTTTCTCACAGAGTTATAAATGCTTGATCCATTCTAAGTTTGAAATTTAGATATATTTCGTTCCCCAAAGATGAGGCTCAAAGAACGAAAGAATTCTGTATTCACGTATGGCCGAGATACACTGTCGGATGACGGCTTGCGGTGTGCGTGTGTTTTTATTCTAAAACGCAGTGGCTATTCGTACGGCACCCGTACGGCGACTTGTATTTGCTATTCGTACGGGAGTCAGAAGATTTCACAGGATTTCTCTGTAATTGCTGATTTTCGCTTATCCCAATTGTTATATTTACCTTTACAACGATTAAGCGATTCCAGTGAGTGCCCTTTCTTTGAGCCACGTAAGTTTGTGTACTCTCTGCTTACTAAGCGAACGACTCACTCGCGACACTTAAACTTTTTCCGAGCTACATAAACTCGCGCATGTCACGCAACCTCTTGTTCACAGATCATCTGGCTACAATTAGTACACTGAAAGTTTAAAATGTGCGAAAAGAATTTCTTAAACCTTATAAATAGTTATAATACACTGGCTTAAATTGGGTGGTAAGTGACAACTTGGAAATTCAATGAATTTGGACTCACGTTGGTATATCCCGTACGAATTATACGCATTTTTGCTATTCATACGGGAATTCTTCTTCCCGAAGTTCTATAGTAGGCGCAATTTCAGTCATTGTAGAGAATATTTATACCTCTGTCAGTAGGAGAGGTGTGTTCTGTTAATTTTTGTACGGAATAGGTAAATTCCTCCCGAATAATGTAACTCCCATTTCGCGGCTTTCCGGCCGTACGAATAGCATCACGCAGGCTGGTAATACGGGAGTCCACGGACCAGTACGACCGGTCAGGATCAGTTGTCTAAATTTCTCAGCGTTAGATACTTCTTTTTGTAGAAAGTCAGACTGCTCGCGTTTAGTTTATCTAAGGATGGATGCTTCGAACATTTCTCTCCTTCCCAATAAGGTGACGAATGAATCCGCTTGAATTGACGCAAACCGTTCCACGAAAATACGGCTGGACAAGTATTGTCTAAGGAAAGTGTTCAACTATAAAATTCAAAACCACGTTAGCGATTCTTAAGTTTAATGATAACTTTTACTGATAGTCAGAGGAATTCCGTATGAAAAGCAAATACCAGACGCAGTACGGTCTCTTCTAATCGCGTGACGCGTGATCTAGCGCAAAACAATTCTAAGTGTCGCGAGCGGGTCGTTTTGCTTAGTAAGTAGAGAGTGAGCAAACTTATCTGGCTCAAAGAAAGGGCACTCACTGGGATCGCTTAATCCTTCTAAAGGTAACTATAATAATTTGGATAAGCGAGAATCAGCAATTACAGAGAAATCCTATGAAATCTTCTGACTCCCGTACGAATAGCAAATACAAGTCGTCGTACGGGTGCCGTACGAATAGCCACTGCCATTAAAATCCACAAATATATAGTTAGCTCACTGACCAGTTGAGGCTCAACAATCTCAATCTCTTCGTTGTACATGTAGGACGCAGATTTCGTTTACTATTCGTTTAAAAATGTGTCTATTTTCGAGTAAAAAAAACAATGCGTTTAGTGTACAGTGTGATTTCATGTGATGGACTTGGAGGATCGATTGCTTGTGCTTGGAATAGACAGATGGCTTCCAGCTTATTCTAAATTCGCGTCGTATGCAGTACCATGAAAATGTCAAGCTTTCCACTAGAGATAGAGAAGAATATACAGGCGATGAAAAGCTTTAGGTTTTTATAGTAGCGGCGAAACCCGAGATCGAAGAAATCCTCGACGTCTCCCCGACTTTCGCTTCGCACTATCAGCCCACTTCTTTGGTCTTTTTCTCGTTTCTGGTCAAGTTTCATCGGTATAGAGGTATCAAATGAAAGAAAATACTCTACCCTGCGTATCCTGTATTGCTACAGTCTCCAACAACACATCTTCCTTGCATATGCAAGGAAGATGTGTTGTTGGAGACTGTAGCAATACAGGATACGCAGGGTAGAGTATTTTCTTTCATTTGATACCTCTATACCGATGAAACTTGACCAGAAACGAGAAAAAGACCAAAGAAGTGGGCTGATAGTGCGAAGCGAAAGTCGGGGAGACGTCGAGGATTTCTTCGATCTCGGGTTTCGCCGCTACTATAAAAACCTAAAGCTTTTCATCGCCTGTATATTCTTCTCTATCTCTAGTGGAA
>JAHPZR010049876.1:0-2500 GCA_019787425.1 Platygyra sinensis | reverse complement strand
ATGCATAGACTATGTAATTTTAGTATGTACAAACACAAGCTATACAAATTTGCATATTTCGTACCACTAAATCATGGCAAGGCCTTCGTTAGGATATTGAAAAGAGGTTCACTATAGTATCATTAAATGAACACATTTCTACTTCACTGTTATTTTGAATGAAATGTCCATTTTACGTACGCAAATAACCTGGGACGACTTTTAGTTGCGTTTCGGTTGACTGACAATCGCATGAATTCTTCTTTTAGCACGACGAACTCCGTCGGTAGCTCTAGAGTCGAATCTTAATCGTTTGATTCACTTTTCTCACAGAGTTATAAATGCTTGATCCATTCTAAGTTTGAAATTTAGATATATTTCGTTCCCCAAAGATGAGGCTCAAAGAACGAAAGAATTCTGTATTCACGTATGGCCGAGATACACTGTCGGATGACGGCTTGCGGTGTGCGTGTGTTTTTATTCTAAAACGCAGTGGCTATTCGTACGGCACCCGTACGGCGACTTGTATTTGCTATTCGTACGGAGTCAGAAGATTTCACAGGATTTCTCTGTAATTGCTGATTTTCGCTTATCCCAATTGTTATATTTACCTTTACAACGATTAAGCGATTCCAGTGAGTGCCCTTTCTTTGAGCCACGTAAGTTTGTGTACTCTCTGCTTACTAAGCGAACGACTCACTCGCGACACTTAAACTTTTTCCGAGCTACATAAACTCGCGCATGTCACGCAACCTCTTGTTCACAGATCATCTGGCTACAATTAGTACACTGAAAGTTTAAAATGTGCGAAAAGAATTTCTTAAACCTTATAAATAGTTATAATACACTGGCTTAAATTGGGTGGTAAGTGACAACTTGGAAATTCAATGAATTTGGACTCACGTTGGTATATCCCGTACGAATTATACGCATTTTTGCTATTCATACGGGAATTCTTCTTCCCGAAGTTCTATAGTAGGCGCAATTTCAGTCATTGTAGAGAATATTTATACCTCTGTCAGTAGGAGAGGTGTGTTCTGTTAATTTTTGTACGGAATAGGTAAATTCCTCCCGAATAATGTAACTCCCATTTCGCGGCTTTCCGGCCGTACGAATAGCATCACGCAGGCTGGTAATACGGGAGTCCACGGACCAGTACGACCGGTCAGGATCAGTTGTCTAAATTTCTCAGCGTTAGATACTTCTTTTTGTAGAAAGTCAGACTGCTCGCGTTTAGTTTATCTAAGGATGGATGCTTCGAACATTTCTCTCCTTCCCAATAAGGTGACGAATGAATCCGCTTGAATTGACGCAAACCGTTCCACGAAAATACGGCTGGACAAGTATTGTCTAAGGAAAGTGTTCAACTATAAAATTCAAAACCACGTTAGCGATTCTTAAGTTTAATGATAACTTTTACTGATAGTCAGAGGAATTCCGTATGAAAAGCAAATACCAGACGCAGTACGGTCTCTTCTAATCGCGTGACGCGTGATCTAGCGCAAAACAATTCTAAGTGTCGCGAGCGGGTCGTTTGCTTAGTAAGTAGAGAGTGAGCAAACTTATCTGGCTCAAAGAAAGGGCACTCACTGGGATCGCTTAATCCTTCTAAAGGTAACTATAATAATTTGGATAAGCGAGAATCAGCAATTACAGAGAAATCCTATGAAATCTTCTGACTCCCGTACGAATAGCAAATACAAGTCGTCGTACGGGTGCCGTACGAATAGCCACTGCCATTAAAATCCACAAATATATAGTTAGCTCACTGACCAGTTGAGGCTCAACAATCTCAATCTCTTCGTTGTACATGTAGGACGCAGATTTCGTTTACTATTCGTTTAAAAATGTGTCTATTTCGAGTAAAAAAAACAATGCGTTTAGTGTACAGTGTGATTTCATGTGATGGACTTGGAGGATCGATTGCTTGTGCTTGGAATAGACAGATGGCTTCCAGCTTATTCTAAATTCGCGTCGTATGCAGTACCATGAAAATGTCAAGCTTTCCACTAGAGATAGAGAAGAATATACAGGCGATGAAAAGCTTTAGGTTTTTATAGTAGCGGCGAAACCCGAGATCGAAGAAATCCTCGACGTCTCCCCGACTTTCGCTTCGCACTATCAGCCCACTTCTTTGGTCTTTTTCTCGTTTCTGGTCAAGTTTCATCGGTATAGAGGTATCAAATGAAAGAAAATACTCTACCCTGCGTATCCTGTATTGCTACAGTCTCCAACAACACATCTTCCTTGCATTCTGCAACGATTTTGACACACACTATCGCATGCTCGCATATATTCTTCTCAGAAAGAAAACATTGTTATTCCCGAAATGCTGTTGTCAAGAAGCTCTCTAGAACCTCTAATTTCATTGGATCTTATTGGCACGAAGCTCTTTTGTTTTAGGGCTAGGGTCCATTGTTACCATTGTTTGTATATAATTTTCTCAACCAATCCTGTGAGACGTTCCGAAGAGCTTCGTGGCCCGAAATGACGTCAGAAGCCAACTCGTCCCATTCTCCGC
>JAHPZR010049874.1:10000-15514 GCA_019787425.1 Platygyra sinensis | reverse complement strand
CACTTGGAGCAAATACAACGCAACCCTCTCTACGCCAACACACCCCCCAGACTGCGTCCCTATACATCTCTTATATGTGACGTATCTATTACAATCCTCGCCGCTGTCATACGGCTCACCTCACCCTTGTCACACACCACATCTTTGCGGAGATTTTCCGCCGTCCGCGGTTACACTGTTTCTGACACCACCCTCCAACAACAAACTTCAGCCACTTGAATAAAAATACAAAATCAACGTGCGATCCTTGCATTTCAATTCAGCCACAAGGGCGCTTGTGGTAGTGGTTCCATCATAGACGCTCGGATATTCATCATCGCTACAGGTTTTAGACCTAAACAAGGCGTTGACATGAAATTTGGAGACATTCCCAGCAGGCGACGTTATGGTCCACTGACACTTTGCGTTGACTGGAAGCCATTCTTTAATGCTCGAAATAGCTAGTTTCCGTTAATGTGGTTGTTGATAGCTTATTTTCACGGTAAGCTGCAACAAAAACAAAAACACCAATTTTACCAAATGAACAACAAAAGAGATTTCAGAAAAAAAAAAAATTATATTGATCGAAATATCTAGACTAAATACTATCGTGGGAGCAAGAATCGTTTTGCACGAATCTTCGTTGAGCAATCGTGAAGTTTACGATGTTTATCATCCAACCAAGGTCTATCGTCCGTGAGTACTCGATAATGCTCCAAATGTTGTTACGTCATCATGGCGCCATCACCTGCTTAACAACTAAGACATAATGGGGGTTCTCACAGTATTGGAGTTCACAGTTCGCAATAACCTGAAATGTGTTTCTCGACTGAATATTTCAATAATCCTTGTACTGACTTATTGGCGTTATTACATGATATAGTGACTCTCTGTTGAGAATTGAACAAAGAGCACGAAACACTAAATCGTCAGCAAGGTAGGGTGTTTGACAAACTCGTTCCCAGGGTCTCTCATCTTACCGTCTCTCCTCGCTTGCTCCTGGGCGGCGGTAAGATGAGAGACGCTGGGAACAAGGTTGGGTGTCTGACATTCCACCAGACCACTAGTAACGCAACTGCTTGGGTGAGGCACTAATAGCGTGATCCTGTAACTTATTGCCCACCTCCTCTCCACCAATGCACCTCCCTGGTTGCCCAAAATGTAGTCAGCATTCACTTTCAATATCACAGCTTCCAAAAAGCAAGGACAAGAAAGGATTCTTTGCAAACAGCAGGGATCGTCAGCTAAGCAGTAGCTGGACGGGTACCGTACGATTAGGCGCGGTGACGGGTGGTACGCTTGATTGCGAATCGAGCGGTCCGGTTTCGAGCCCCAGCAGGGAGTCGTTACAGTGTGTTCTTGCAAGATTCTTTACCCTCACAGTGCTCTCCCCACCTAGGCGTATAAATGGTGTAACGCTGGGGGTAGCTCTGCGATACACCAGTATCATCCCGTCTAGAGGTGGGGGGAGAAGAAATACTCGTAGGATACTTGGATCTCTGTGTTATTCTATGACCTCTTGTTTACCAGGAGATAATCAACAGGCTACTCAAAAACCAATTGAAAGTAAAGGGAAACGCACTGAGACGCAAATCGAACGTGCAATTCTTAGGTTTCTGAATAAAACAACGCAAAATCAAACAAGCCGTCGGAACCTACCAACACTTTCGACCAAGTTTCGATCCTAAAACCTTAAGGTTAAAGTGAGGCAAGTATCAGCCACCTCATATCTATTTAAGAATGCAGCAAAAATTAAATACACCGCACATGTATCTTACCACCTTAATGTTTACTTGTGATTGAGTAAATTTTATAACAGTAAATTCATTCTTAAAATTAATTTGTTCCACCAAAAACAGTCTTTCTTTTCGTCTTCCGGGTCTTTAGTCCGAGCAGCCTCATCATCGGCAAAACTACGAAATTTACAACAGCAATGAACTTCCGATCGATTAAAACTTAACAATCCGTTACTTCCAATTGTATGCCTTGATGTTTACAATGAATATGAAAAACATGGGTTTGATTTCAAGAATGACGAGCGAGCAAGTGATGGACGTCGTAACAAAGCTGGGAAAGCAGGGGATGACATACTGCATGGAGTAACAACAGGTGATAACCAAAATCAATAGCCATTTATTCGTGTTGTATCACTGACAAAGAATTTTCCGACTGACTGACCGCAGGCCAATACTAATGTTCACAAACGTTAACATAAAATGTAAACACAACAAACGGGTTACCAACACATCGATATTTCGGGGGAGATGTCGCAGTTATTTTACTTGATTCACTCACGATTTTCCATAATTCCTTCAACAGCCATAGTCGGGCTTGATGAATACTTTCCAGTTCTTAAATACCTTAAATCTTTAACGTCTTCTAACTGTTCACCAATTGGCTTTTTACTTGTTAATTTGCGTGTTTTATGAATGCTATCTGTATTTATCGGAGTGAGCCGGGCAGGCGAAGAATGTTTTCTGGCTGTTCCCATTCCAAAAGCGATAACTTCTGTTTTGCTTCCGTTTCCAATAAGCCTTTCTTCCCCATCATCACTTCGACTTTTCCTGAGGGATTCAGCAGTTGCCTGCGATGTCGTATCTATTGCAGAAAAACTTCTTGGTCGACCACCGTCGAAATTCATTCGTTTTGCAATCAATGTTTCTTCATCGTTTCCTAAGTGTTCACATGACTTCTGCCTTGACATATTCCCTAGCGTTTCTCGTTCATGTACTTTAAGTGTGTGTGACAGATCCGAGAACGATTTAGACCTTCTTCTACCAACTCGGGTATGTGAATTTCCTACTAAAGTCGGCAGTACTGTCCTATGTCTTTCGGCGAGTGGAGAATTCGGTGGCGTAAGGAATGGAGGGTGAATTGATTCACTTTCATCCTTGGACACTTTGATGGCTGGAAGTTTAGTCTTCATAAGACGGACGAATCTTGCTTGCTCGGCATTAAGATTGCTGCGTTTTGCCTTGTACTCGCTTTCAAGGGTTTCATACGTAGATTTCAATGTTTCTGATTTCCCTCGGTTTGTAGCAAGAGCTCTCTTGGAAGTGTCAGTTAAATCAGATTGATGTCGATTCAACTCCATCAGTAACTGTAAAACATACGAGGAGGTACAAACGTGGTGAGAAATGTTTCACAACTTTTTCCAGTTTCTACCGACAGCGACTTGAATCGCGTGATCACCTAACCAGATACACTATGGTCCACTGACCAAACGGAAAATCTTAATCGGGGGCAAACGATTAGATGTGATTAAAGGCACGTAAACTCCCTCTGCAATCATAAAGTCTCTTTGCCCCATTTTCTTGTCACGAAATACTGTTTTTAGATGCTCATACGTTCAACAGAAGACATGCGTCCTTGTGAGGTGCAAAACTCCTTTCCATCGATTGTATGCAAGACGGACTAAATGAGTTTGAACTGATCGCCGAGATAGCCGGAAACATGTTCAAAATGCTAAATGAAGTCAGCTTAGAAATGACACGTTTCTAACTGATAACTTAAGCCCGAGACCTGCATCATCAACTGATAGTTGAAAAAGTTCAGTTGAAAAATCGCCGAAACTTTTACTGATAACTTAGATTCCAGCACACCTCATCCCGTGGCTCTTTTAATACTAATTTATTATGTTTAGTCAAAAGAACATTAACAGCTTATAGATTTATAAATATCATACACTCAACTGTACGTCAATTAGTTGAACTTTAAGTGGCTCACAGAGGAACATGATTGACACATAAAGCACTCGCTAACATCCATCAGTGACCTTGACAGTTTACCTTTTTCACATTGTTTGTTTTGCCATTCTGTCAACCCAAGTATGCAAAGTATATTTTCATCGCGTTTAATTACAGACAAATGTTTGTTGACTTAGTAAAGGGCTACTTGCAAATCGTCTTTCAGTATTCTGTCGTAAATAGGTATTTCTTAATTTTTTTTTTTGTATTTTATTATTTTATTCCATCTTAGAAAGTTAAATACACTTACATATACATGTACACGCAATACACGTACACGGTGGACCTCTTTACAAATATTACACACATCCATTTTTAAACATCTTAACAACAAGCGCAGTACAATATTATAATTATGATTCTAATTGCATTAGTTTTCAGTGAACTTGCCCTTTTTAAGATGGAAGGGCAACTTGTTACAAGATTTAGCAACATTATTTCAAGTTGGTGAATCATTTTAATCCTAGCGATTAATACCTTCTGCCCAGAATTTCTTAGTGTAATAGCAAGTTACAAAAAGGTGTTCAAAAGATTCATCTGCTTCTCCACAAAAAGAGCAAGCTGAAGATGAAATTATCCCAATTTTGCTGAGGAGGACATTCGTGGCAAGACATCTGTTGAGAAGTTTATATTGAAATTCGCGTGATTTTGCGTCCAAGGCAACACGATGTGGTAGGCTGTATATTTTTTTCCAATCTAATTCATCGGATGCTAATCGAGCGTTGTATTTGAGTTGAGCTGTTGGTGGAGTAATGCTTCTATCACGAATTTCCTTATAAATGAGCTTTGATTCGGCATTGCCAAGTAAGACATTTTGACCATTTAAGTGTAACTGAACTTGATTTTGTGAGTTGAAAGGCTCGATGAAAGAATGATTACATGTTTTTAAAAATGCGCGCCTTTCAGGTGGCAGAGCATCAATTACACAAGTAAGTCTGAAAGCACCTAATGGTGAAATATTCAGTTCTCGAAGATGGTTAGTCAAAGCTTGTTGTCTTCATAAATCAGATCTCCTATTCTGAGAATGCCTATATTTGCTAACCTATTGTGATAGACAGACTTACCATCCACACAAATAGCTTTGTTATTCCATAAAATTATTTTTGAAAGATCTGGATTGGTGAGGTTTTGTAAGATGCCTTGCATTGCAGCAGAACATTCTGCGAAGTATTTAAGGCATTCCTCATAAAACCTTGGAAGCTTGATGGGCAAGGTTTTTATATCATAGTCACAACATAAGATAAATTTACCTCCAACTGCTTTTAGATAATGCAGAAGTATAGTTTTCCAATTGCTTGGTTGCTCATTTACGAGTCGTTTGCAGCAAAGTATTCTTTGGGTTTTTATAATGGAATCTAGGTGTGGAGCTTTGAGCCCGCCATCTTCGATGTCACTAATAAGTGCTAGGCGTTTGATTTTGTCTTTTCCTTTCCAAATAAAGTTAAAAATAATTTTATTGGCCTCTGTCACAAATTCTTTGTCTAAACAGATCATGCTTGCTCGATAAAGGAATATTGGGATAATGAATGTCTTGACAATTTGAATCCTTCATATAATAGTGAGATCTCTCCATTTCCATATCCTTAACTTATTCTTAATAGAAGTGATTAATTCGTCAAAGTTCAACTTTTGTTTGACGCGATAGTCATATGTAAAATGAATCCCCAGAATTTTAACACAAGTTTTTATTTTAATAGTTTTAAAAGGGGTGTGGCTGAGGGACGAGTGAGCACAATCCCCCAGTAACAACATTTCAGACTTATCGTGGTTTATTCTCAGACCAGAACAC
>JAHPZR010049874.1:0-5000 GCA_019787425.1 Platygyra sinensis | reverse complement strand
TTGGATAATCAGAAAAATGAAGACATTTAAAAATAATCAGAATCATGTTTTGTAAGCGCTTATCTGTAAGGTTTGCAGTTCCTCCCTTTTTAAGAAAATTATTGCATGTGTACTCAGTCAAAATCCTTGAAAATAAATCGAAGAATACGCTTATTTTAAAGGTCCAGTTTATCAGAATCTTGTTTACTAGAGAAATGCCACACCATAGAACAATATTGGTGTTTGCTGGGATTTGTGATCATTCCATTGATCTCGTACCAGGCATTTGCCGAGCTTACCTCACGCGAGATGCGCCTTTCTAAAGATACCGGATCCGTATCCGTTTGATACCTTAAAATCTGTTAAAACAAAATACGTACTATAGATATAGTTACATTAATGGATAACGGATGTAATTGTTGTCATCTTTGTAATTCATAGTTACATTCTAAATCTGTAAATATTGTAAATATCATTATGCTATTTTTATTATTTTATTATTTGTATTATTTTATTATTATATTTTTTACATGCCTATGCTTGTATCAATATTTTACTCTAATTTATATCTAGTTATTTTGTGTCCTCTAAGTAGCATAGATTTTTCACCTAAGCTAGGAGGTTCTTTCAGACACATTAATAAAGTTTCTATTTATCTATCGGAGGTGTAGAGTTGACCACCATCTGCATATTTAATTATACAGTTTTAATTTGTAGGAATAAATCATTTATGAAAATAGTAAAAAGCATTGGTTTAAGAACTCTTCCTTGAGCTACTCCTCGCTTGACTTCTTGCCAGTCAGAACTTGTTTAGAGCTTGGATGGAGCCTCAGGTGTCAGTTAAATTTTGTATAGGTAGCAGTTCTCAGCTGACAGTTAAACCTCTTGACAACTTTTAAGCCTTTGGCTCAACTGTTGTCTTTAATTTATTGTAATTACATTGAAAGGAGGAACGCCCCCCACCCCCCCCCCCCTCCGGGAAAGGTGGATGATATTCAAGATGAAAAAACATGTATAAATAAAGTTATCCTATCTTATGTTATCTTCTGGCGGATCCGGGGGAGGGGCCGGATCAACCACCCCACCCTCCTTATTTTGGATAAAAAAAAAATCGCAGAAGGAAGAAAAGCCGGCAGGGCAAAAGAAACAAACTGGCGTCCCCTCTGGTCAAGTCTGGTTTCGCCACTGTAAGCTACTGTATCAGCTAACATTTTAACCAACATCAGCCGAAGGTACTTTTGTCATTGCTTTTTGCCGCACGACTGTCCTAGTAGGGCTCCTTGAAAATGTTGTCTTGATAGAAATTCTTTGCGTAAATATGATAGATTTTTCCTTCTGCTTACATCAGCCCCTGGCTCCAGGATTAGCGATATCTTCCCCGGGGTGTGTAGGAGGGGTTCGGGGTTTTCAATGACAAGTGCATTATCGCCGAGTCCCAATTTGGGCCCCATTTTTACGCCCTACAAGAGGACTAAACCAGGGTACTAGCTGAAAGATATATTTGACTATTAATGGCAATTAGTAGCGTAACCAATAAAAATGCTGCAGGATTTGCATTAGTCCACTAGTTGGGTGACTCTTAATATACATAGTCCCTTGGCTCCTAAGTGGAGCATAGGTCATCTGTTTCTTCCAGTGTTCTCAAGCCATCCTGATCTTGTCGTTCTATTTGGGTCTATCGCAGGCTTATTCGCCGCAGTTCTCGTTCGGTAATCTCCAATTGATTTTCGGCCTACCACGGTTTTTTTGCCTTGAGGGTTCCAGGCGGACGGCCTGTTTAGTTACGTGGTTGTGTGGTTTTCCGCTTAACGTGTAGCCGATCCAATTCCACTTCTTTCTTCTTATTTGGGTCTTCATCTTCTCTTCCTTGGTTCTTGCAAGTGAGTCTTCTTCGTTACTGATGGTGTTCGGCCATCTTACCTCAAGGATGTTGTACGAGGGAGCGATTTGTGAATGCTTGGACTTTATATGAGATTTTCTTCGTTACTCTCAAAGTTTCGGCTCCGTACATTGACTGTTTTACATTTGTATTCAAGAACTTAAGTTTGGTCCTCAGGGAAATCTCTTTAGATCTCCACATAGGTCTGAGCAAAAGTAATGCTGTTCTGGCTTTGTAAATCCTCACCAACACATCTCGTTCTGCTCCTCCACAAACAGCCATGACGCTCTCTCGGTAGCTAAAAGGTGCGACATTCTCCATGTCCTCATTGTCTAGCTTGATTGGGTGTTCATTTGTGCTGTTTATGCGTAGTTATGGCCTAATTTTTTAAAGTCGCGGCTGTGGCCAGTGATTGGACTTTGTCCTGCGCATGCGTATGGTCGTGGGAATTAAATGGAAGGGAGCGTCCTTAAAAAAGCCGCGAAAAACGTAGTAGTTACTCAGTGTTCCTGAAAAGCTCCACGGGCGAGGCAATAATAAAGTATGCAAAATATGCTTGAAGTGTGCACGCGAAGCTTTTCCGGGCATCTGAAAACGCATCTTTCAAAATGCATCCGTTCAAAAACGAATCGGTATATGCCATGTACACGGAGCTTGAATAATTGCGTTTTCATGGCGGTCATGTTGTTGTTCTCAAACTGTTTGCATAAAAAAAACCTTGCTTGTGCTTATTGAGGACTGGAAACAGGCCATTGATGGCGGTAAGCAACTGGTATCACTGTTATCTACAGATATGAGCAAGGTCTTCGATTCTCTCAGCCATTCCCTGACAGTAATTAAACTCGAGGCTTATGGATTTGGTGGCCGATCGCTTAACCTCCTACGATCATTTTTCGAAAACAGACTAAACAGATGAAAGTGGAGAGTGATCATCGCAGTAAATTTTCCAATTTGAGCAATTGGAAAGAAGAAGCCTGAAAAAATCAGGGCTTCAACGGGATTCGAACTCGTTACTTCCGCGATACCGGTGGGATGCTCTACCAACTGAGCTATGAAGCCACACATTGGGAGCAAGGTCAATTTATTGAGTTCATATCTTCCCGAGCAGTGAAGTGATGTGTAGTATATATGAAATAATTCATATTTGTACTGCGATGATCACTCTTCACTTTCATCTACTACCGCAGTACAAATATGAATTTTACGATAACTGCAGAAATTCACGCGCGCTCATTGGTTTAATTTTATTGTCCATATGCGGACAGACACATAAATTTGAAATTCATGCGCCGCGTCAGCGAGCGAGAGCGGGCAAATCGACAATTTGTTATCGTAAAAAACAAATTGACGTCAGTTTTTAATGCGTCTGTCCTGTTATTGACAATGAATTTCGTCATATCTTTGTCAAAGTAGTCTGCGGATCCACTCGGCTATCGCCTCGTTGATCCACAGCTACTTTGACAATGTTATGACGAAATTCATCATCAATAACAGGACAGACGCATAAAAAACTGACGTCAATTTGTTAATTATTTCATATATACTACACAGACTAAACAGAGTAAAACGTGTGACGCTAATAATGACTGGATAAAGATGGAACGGGGATGGCCTTAAGGATCGTCTTTTGGTCCCTTACGTTATGACAGCTCATGTTAAAGACGCAAATTATGCTAATGATCACCAAATGTACTTTAGAGGAAGGGACCATGAAACAACAGGACGCAGGACTCATGACCAGTAAGGAATGTCCTGGTATTCCAATAATTTCCTTCTGCCCAATCCGGACAAGTTACAGTCTAGAATAACCTGCGATCATACCCTCCCTCCCTCCCTCCCTCCCTCCCTCCCTCCCTCCTCCCTCCCTCCCTATATTAAAAAAAAACGCCTGCATCTCAAGCAGTTTAAAGTCTGGGTCAGGAATGTGAAGTCGAATTATGGTTTTTCAGCTATATCTATTGTTATATTTGTTCTACCAAGCTGAACTTTTCTCTAATGATAAAACTCGACGTCCTACCTTGCCTTAACATATTATTTTGACCACGTGACATGTCACGTGATCATTTTGTTAAAATTTGGTAAATCGGCGAATTGAGAGCGAATTTCGATCTTATTGATCAATGAATGGCGGAGCGTTTTCGATGCAAATTGAAATTAGAAAGCCGTCACTCAGTTGGCTTTTTTGAAAAACCGATGAAGGCCGAAGTTGTTCGGTCGAAACGTCTTTTAAGTTTATTAACGTCATTTCAAACGTTAAATAAGTCAGTGTCAAGCACAAAAATTTTTAACTCTGATGTCCATCCCTGACTGCAGTTTCAGTATTTTTAGTGAAATTATCTACCTTGCTACGTTTGGAATGACCTTCTTTGATTTTCGTTTTAGAAGGTATAAATAATCAAAAGTCTAATTTTGTTGAAAAAGTGATTTTTCACTGTATAAAATTTTTCTGTGAAAAGAGGAACGGTCATTCCAAACGTGTGAGGATGGAAATAATTGACCTGCATCTAAAACGTGTTTTCGCGTAGCAATTAGGTGATAGGATCATGCACATCATGCACATTTCACGTCTCAAATATAATAGTTGAATTGAGAAACCTTATTCAAATGACAATTTAAACTATTTTTTTTGTTGGAGAGGTAATTTCAAAAACTCGTGCTTCGGGTTTCATCAGGTTTCCAAACGCTCGAAAACAATAAAGCCACTCGGCCTGCGGCCTCGTGGTTTCAAATGTTTTTCGCGTTTGGAAGCCTGATGAAACCCTCGCACTCGTTTTTGAAATATTAATTAAAGCAGCTTATATTTTTCGATCGGCAAAATCATAAGAGGCATAGATGTATTCGTTTAGAGTTTGTTACGTCCAGTGTTTGGCAGGGACTAGCTTTGAATTTGATCGAATTCACCCAATCGAAAGTTTGGCGGTCATCCGATTCTCTTGCAGTGTAAAATTTTGTAAACAATTTGACAACAACGACATCGGTCGCGCGTTGCAAAATGCATTGGCTTTTGTTTCAAAACTGTTTAGCGGTAAATCCAGTTTTCGGTCAAGAAAGTAGCTCCAAGTTGAATGTTCCCATCGATAATTTCACGGTTATTTAATTCCTTTAGAGTGAAAAACCTGATAAAATTAATCCGAAGCAGGTT
>JAHPZR010049873.1:0-17820 GCA_019787425.1 Platygyra sinensis | reverse complement strand
AACGTATCCCCTGGTTTGGCGTGGTATTTCACCGGTCTCGATTTTCTTGGCACTTCATTCGGCCTTGATGTTCGCTTGCCGCTACACATTTCTTGGCAAATCAAAATGGCTTACCTAGTAACAAAAAGTTATTTTAAAAAATGTTGTTTTTTTTTGTTGTTCTTGTTTTTTTTTTGTTGTTTTTTTTTCTAACCTCGCGTGTCCGGTGGCCCATGCACTCTCTTAGACTTTCACTCGAATACCGAAAAAGACATTTATTTCTTGGAAAATCAAAATGGCTTACCTAGTAACAAAAAGTTATTTAAAAAAATGTTTTGTTTGTTTTGTTTGTTTTGTTTTGTTTTTGCCTAACCTCGCGTGTCCGGTGGCCCATGCACTCTCTTAGGCTTTCACTCAAATACTGAAAAAGACATTTATTTCTTGGCAAATCAAAATGGCTAACCTACTAACAAAATTTTTTTTAAAAAAAATGTTTTTTTTTTCTGTCTTTTTTTCCTAACCTCGCGTGTCCGGCGGCCCATGCACTCCCTTAGGCTTTCACTTATATAATGAAAAAGGCATTCATTTCTTGGCAAATCAAAATGGCTTACCTAGTAACAAAAAAATTATTTTAAAAAAATGTTGTTGGTTTTTTTTCTTTTTTTCCTAACCTCGCGTGTCCGGTGGCCCATGCACTCTCTTAGGCCTTCACTCAGATAATGAAAAAGACATTCATTTTTTGGCAAATCAAAATGGCTTACCTAGTAACAAAATGTTATTCTAAAAAATGTTGTTGTTGTTGTTTTTTTTGTTTTTTTTTCCTAACCTCGCGTGTCCGTTGGCCCATATACTCTTTTAGACTTTCACTCAAATACTGAAAAAGACATTCATTTCTTGGCAAATCAAAATGGCTTACCTAGTAACAAAAAGTTATCAATTTTTTTTTTTTTTTTTAACCTTGCGGGTCCGGCGGCCCATGCACTCTTTAAGGCCTTCCGACTCAAATAATAAA
Source organism: Platygyra sinensis (assembly GCA_019787425.1). Lineage (NCBI taxonomy): Eukaryota > Metazoa > Cnidaria > Anthozoa > Scleractinia > Merulinidae > Platygyra > Platygyra sinensis. Next base: position 16,829 of record JAHPZR010049873.1, on the reverse strand, counting down.
AAGACACTTATTTCGTGGCAAATCATAATGGCTTTCGTAGTAACGAAAAGTAACTTCGAATCTTGAGAAGCTAAGTCGCGGTTTCGAAACGTTAGACGTTTAGCCAAAATGTTTTGATGTTGCAAGGTAGTTGGAATCTTTGGCCATCCTTGATCCTATACGGTTTATTGATATCTCTTTTGTGTTTTCCTATCGTGGTAGACTACAATTTTCTGGTTTCATTCACTTCTTGTGAACTGATTTGAGACATGCACAAAACTACTTCCTTTATTACTTTGATACCACAAATCACAAGTCGCCAGACATCCATTTCTCATTTCTCTGCTAATCAAAATGACGTACCAATTGACGAAAAGTTTCTTTTAAAGGGGCTAAAGGCAAGTTCACACGCCGTACTTCACATGAGCCAAATCGAATGTAAGTGAGAAAAATCCTTTGTTCTCCCTCATAAGCATTCGATTCGGCTCATGTGACTGAATGCGCCGTCTGAACCAAGCATAGGTCGCAGCTTCGAATCTTGAGAAGCTTTGGTGAGATATAATTTGATGTTGATAGCTGGTAATTTGTGGCCATCCTTGTTCTCTCATGGTTTATCATTATCTCTTTGGTGTTTTCCTGTCTTAGAAGACTGCAATTTTCTAGATCTGGTTTCTTCCTTCTTAAAGGTAGTTTTGTAAAGGGGCAAATTAACACAAAATGTAGTGACTAGCTCCTTCAAGTTTCTCGAAATCACATGCAAAATATTAACTGCAGAGTAGAGTTTTGTTTGTCATCCCGACTGAGAGTTTGTCACTACTTGTTATGCACTTGTTATGCACTTGTTATGCAGCTATACAGTAAAGAACGAAAAACAGATTCTCGTCGACTTGTTCTTCAGCTAACTCGGCATTTCTGCGGCCAGTTCAGTGCAAGGCGGTCAAGGTAATATGGAGGGAGAACAATTTTTTATTCCAAATTTATAGGAATGGTAAGGCGGTAGACAGAAAAGGTTCCACATACAATAAGCCACTGGAAACGTTTACGTTTAAGGTGTCTTGATACAGTTTTTCAGAGGCCATACCGATATTTTTCAATCGTCTTAAAAGTGTTTCGGTATAAAATTACACTAGTAATTGGCGTTGGATTGAAATTTGGGAAAATGTAGTTTTAAGCAAAATCGATATTACTATGAGAACACTAAAGGAACAAAATGGTTATTGATAAAAGCCGAATTTGAGCAATCTACACCCGCTACTAAAAATCCCACACTAGGATCTTAAAGTTTGGTGTTTAGCAAATAATCTCCGTGAGAATTAAAAAATTCTGTATGTATAAATTTAAGGTGGCTCTGAACCCCATGTACAGAATTTTTTAAACTTTGCCGAAAGTTGCATCTCATCCTGCTTATCAAAATTCGGTACGTGCCGTTTTTGATATAAAAGCGCTTAAAGCCAAAATAAAAAGTGTTTTTAGCAGGCCATAGTGTTGCTATGGTAACCCATTGAGTCACGAAAATAATACCAACGTGTTCACCCCTGATTGGGCAGTTTTTTGATACCATGTTCGTAGCATCAATTGATAAAGAGCGGTTATAATGACATATCAAAATCTAAGTTTTGGAATGTGTTGGGAACTGTTTTGAGCCACCTTAAATAGGAGAGGCGAAGCCTTTTTGCTAAGTTTATCCCGTGTTATAAAATTGTAAATTGTTTCAATGCGAACATCGAGAACTTTGTCAATTTTCCCGATACTTTTTGCATACTTAAAGAGGAAAAAACATTTAGTTTCTTTTTTTTTTTTTTCGAATTTCTCGAAGGCGTTAGATTCTTTGAAAATCGGAGTAATATTTTCGAAGAGAGCTACCTAAAGGCATTCTCAGGAGGCAAAGTTTCAACATAAAGTGCTGTAAAAATCAGCTGTTTAATTTAGATCTTTTCTTATATATTAACATCTTGTTTTCTTGTAAGATATGATTTTAGAGACTCTGTAACTGGATGTAACCGAAAGGACTTGCCGTTAATTAGCAAATTGTCATGTGTTTTTTTGGGACCGAAGAGATTTTGGTTCGGCAACGGTACGATTATAAATTACGTGGAAGTAGTCTTGAAAATTAAACGGATAATGGAGCGGCTGTGAAAAAGGAAATATTGTATTCCTAACAATCCATCTCTTTCCGGTTAACAAAAATCTACCATTACATTCTTTTTTGGTCTACACTGCAATATTAAGTTTATAATGATAACTGAACAACAAGCCTATGGCTCCAAGTCATTAGGCTAATTAAATCAGGAAATAAGCCAAGCTCTGCGGTTCCATTTCGTATTATAATCTATCGCTTTAGGACTTCCTTTCTGAAGGAAAACAGCTTACCAGTCGTTCTAAATGCAATTACAATGTCTCTCGTGAGACTGCTTGAAAATCGCTTTGATTCTCTAGGAGATTTCAATTACATACAGTTGTGCCCAATTGCAGTCTCACTCTTCAAGTCTACATGCAAAGTGTGACTGTCTGGATAAATTCTCTTGCTATAAATGCTTACCTGGCTTCAGGTTTAGAGGCATGCCACTTTCCTGTAATCTCTTGCAAGTGGAGCAACATTAAAAACTTTAGCCCAGCGATACATTGGTCGTGAGTGAGCCGCTGCTGCAAATAATGTAACTTTAGGTCGATTCATGCGTACCTGACGAAGTCGTGATATGCCAACTTATCTGTATTTTGCTGAACTCCTGAAACATACTATCTGAAACGTCTTCGGTTTCTTCAATTTCTTTTTTCTCCTTTATTTCTTGATGAAAAGGGTGTTGGCATGACCCACTTTAGTAACGGAAACAGCTGCACTTTCGGCGGTGACGTGGCAAACAACAATAGGCCTTATCATGGTTTTCGACGCCATCTTGACTGGTAGGCAAAGCGATCAGAAATTAGAGTGCTTGTATGGGAATCAGATAGCACATAACTTTTTCCAAAATTTAATTCTACACAATTTCTGAATAACAACGTTAAAATACTAGGTAGACGCTCTATTAAGTTTTCGAATTTTCTCTACATTTGTCTGTAAATTTGGCATGGTAGACAAACGTCTAGACGCGGTTCGCGGAAAAAGATTTATGGACAAATGTATATGGAAAATTAAAAAAAAAATAGTTTAGTGACTTATAGGGAAGCTACATCCTTCAAATTTGGTGAATGCAATCTTCTGCCTGGTATTTTAACGTTTTGATTCTCAAACTGTCTATTTGATTCCCATGCAAGCACTATAATTTCTGGCCGCTGTGCGGCTTTGATAGCTCAGTTGGTAAAGCATTGCACCGGTAACGCAAAGGTCGTATGTTTGAATCACGTCCAAAGCCTAAATTTTTCAGCTCATTTTTCCAACAGTGTTATTGATGCATTCGAATAATTCATTCTTTTATAATTTTGTGTGTTGAATATTTGTGAATACAATACAATCACATGTTTTTAACTGACTTAATCTAATAGTTTTTCCTATCTTTCAAATCACAGGACTACTCTAATGTTCCATGCTAATAACCAGCATGATTGAATAGTCGCAGGCTCAGTGGCCCCAAAGCCAGGCACCAAATAATTTCGAAACTTTATAGGAACGCCATACACTATATAATCTCAGAATATACACAAAATGTCCTAAAATTGGCAGAAAAATAGCAATATTTAGCCTCGGCTAGAAAAAAAAATATAGTCTTAAATATATTTTGCTATTAAAAGAAAGTCGAGCTACATGGTTTCGTGGTGAAAAATATTTTACTAATAATCTTAAACTATAACTTCCCTTAAATACAGAGGTTCCAACATCCGTTTAAATGAACCACACAGTTCATTCACTAGTGATTTCTTAATCAGACACCTCCTGGATGTTACTTGCACGATGCGTGGACAGCCGAAGCAATTTTCTCCAAAGTCTGACCTGAGAGAAAATGGCGGGAACTTCCATTTATATGTTTTTGTTTCAATTCATACCAGAGATGTTTTCTGCACCCTCAACCGCATTTTGTATGGCCGGGCTTTGGTTTGTTTTTCTTCTTGTTTGGCTGTTCATTATTTTGCCGTTTACACGGGTTTGGGGAGTTAAATTAAGCGAACTTCAACTGCAACGGCAACGAGTATAATGGCTGTGTAAGCGTGCCTTAAAATTCTTTGCTCATTTCTTTGCAGCTGTTTAAAAAAGTTCACAAAACAGCAACGAGAAATAGCCACATTTTGCATATTTCAGAGAACATTATGCGACGGCCAATTTTAAAAATTCTTTCTCGAATTTTGAAGCTGTCTCACATGTTATGTTTGGGATATTTCTGACAGTAAAGACAAACTGAATGAATTCAAATTCTCGCGAGAATCGTAGATTGGATATTTAGTCGTTTTTTGTTTTTTTTTTTTTAATCGGCCTTGTCTTTGGTGTTGTTACTGTTGCTTCTGCTTTTTGCTATTAGGGCAGCAAGTGTCTGCCTGCACTTTCGACCATCTGATTGTTCGGTTGCCTAGCTTGTGTTTACGCCTTTGTTTTGTTTTGCACACGATGGTCTTGACATTTTCTCTGCCGTTCATTCAGTTGTTATTGTTTGTGCAGGGTACATCCGTCTTTTATTTAACTCTCCATTAAAGTTTCGTAATGTATTGGAACACACAGAGAGCCGAAGCTCCTTTGCTGGTAATCAAAATATCAAAGGTGACATCTCCACAGCGTTTGAGCTTTAAATTATCTTTAAAACGAAATGAAACAAAACATAAGCTGATCCTTCAGGAAAACATCCACGCAACGCGCGAGTATCATCCGCGGGAGAACTAAAGAGGGATTACCTTAGGCCCCGTCCACACTAATCCGTTTTCAAACTAAAACGGAGCTGTTTTGCTCCGTTTTCAAAAAGATTTGCGTCCACACTTATCGTTTTCGTATCGTTTTCGCCCGTCCACACTACAACGCCGTTTCTGTTTTGAAAACAATTTTATACATCAGTGCGCATGCTCAAATGAACTCGACGCATGCGCATTTCAATATAGCGGTCAGTGAAATTGGCGCCATTCTTGATACTCACGGTCGAGTGATCTGACGCCGGTCGTGTCTATTTTGATGACGTCATCGTTTTCTCCGTCCACACTAGAAAATAGCGTTTTCAAACAGCATCGTTTTCAAATCGCTCCACTCTGGAGAGCGTTTTCGATTGGCTCCGTTTTCGGTGACCGTTTTCGGTGTTGTAGTGTGGACGATAGCCGTATCCGGAGCAAAACAACTTCGTTTTCGTTTGAAAACGGATTAGTGTGGACGCGGCCTTAGTTAGATGACCCTTATGGAGAATTCACTTTCTTACCTTGATAATCTCCTTGTTAAACTCCTATTAAAGCTTACAAAGCTATCCAGCTATACCAATAATGTTGAAATGAAATGAATTGTCGCTTTTTTTTCTCATGAACCCTTAATGCGAGCGTCCGAATCACCTTTTCAAAGCTAGAGTATAAGCGAATTTTGTCTTTCGCTAATTTAATTTGCTCCTCAGTTTCCGGACCTCAAGCGTTAAAAAAAAAAAAAAAACGAAAACAAAAACAAAAACCTGTCTGCATTTTACCTTACTCTGTTACATTGGAAGCTATGAAACATTTTCGGAAGCACTAGAAAAAACGTGAAGTGTTTGTACAAAAATCGTTCTCATTCAAAAAATATTTCAGAAAAAAAAATTTCGCAGGGAAGTGTTTGCTCTTTATGTGTTAATCTACCCACTGTCGAAACTTAGGGGGGAGGGGGGCAATCAGACCCATCCCCTATGAGTTTTACTCCATTGCAAACAAATCTTCTAATTTCGACAAGGCCACACCGACAAACCAATGCGAAAGGGTGCCGGATCTTTGGAGACCTGGATCAGTACAAATCAAAAGATACTATGCAAAACACGGTAGACTGATCTCCACAGCGAAGAAGGGAAAAGAAATAAAACAGCCATGAAATTAAAACAAGTACAATATAATTGCCCGATATTTCGGTTTGAAAAACAAACCTTCTACGGGGGCTAAAAGAAAATGAATGAAATTGAATTCATTTTCTTTTAGTCCCCGTAGAAGGTTTGTTCTTGAAACCCAAATATCGTTTAATTATATTGGGCTTGTTTTAATTTCATTGCTGTTTTATTTCTTTTCCTCTCTTCGCCGTTGGGATCAATCTACCGTTTTTGCATAGACCTTTACCATTTACAGTGTCCGTCTCAGGTGCAAAATGATTCGAGAAACAACGCTAATTTGTCAATCAGACGGGTAATTACTTACTTCCGGCCAAAAGCTAGAACCACCATTTCTAGGTCAATATTTAATCTTTATCATTGATTTCTTTTCTTTTCTTTTCTTTTTTTTTTTTTTTTTTTTTTTGACATGAGAGATTTCATTTGAATCATTACTTTAACCGAAAAATCAAAATTTGATGAAAATTGCCGATCTAAAGGTATACGGTAAACTTTGGCTGGATGGCTTTTAGTGAAATTAACAGGTGAACGGTACCATTCATTTCAGTTTACACGGTTTAGGCAGGTTACTTCTAAAGAAACTTTAAGGCAAATAAACATTCTAATGGCAAAATGTTTGTTCACGCGACGAATTGACATGTGGGCATTGTATACATTTCCGTTTCTTTAACTTGTGTTTAATTTTGGTGTTTCAAGGCAAATTAACATGGCAAACTAATGTTCCTCGCCACCTGGCTCGAACTTTTGCATTTCGTGTGATATTCACCATTTTCTACCGACTTAACTAACTGTAGATGTAGATATAGATGCAGATGTAACAATTCTTTCTTTAAAATGGAAGGAGAAACTCTGGGCCAGTGATTATCACGTTAGACTTCGGATCGCTCTTTACGGGAAGGAACCCTGCCTATAGCATTTGTTTTATTTTCTTGGCAAGATTCTTTAATCTCCTCACCCAGGTGAATAAATCGGAATTGGCAAACTTTAATGGATAAAGGTGGAACCCTGCGGCCAACTAGCATCCCTTCCTGGAGGGTATAAAAATTTTCCAAGACCGTTTTTGATTCAGAAAGCAGATAAGATTCGGGTGTATGGCACGACGCAATCTTCATTCCGTCTTTATTATTTAAGGTTGAACGGACAATTCGCCTGAACGATCCCATCGATATATACGGGTGGAATACATATTTTAACAACAAGTACCCTACAATACAATTACCTCGCGATTCTGAATCGGCTGACACGTATCATCAACAGTTCCGCTGTTAGCTTAAAACAAGTTTAAAACTAATTTTCGCCTTTCTGGCGTGTACTGTGGTTGGCTTATAAATGACAGGGCATGGAAGGAATGCGTAACGATTTAGCTATTGGCTGGTCGCATATCTTAGCCGATATTGTTTTGCTTCAACAAAAGAGGACCTTTCTTGGCTGAAATTCTCCAAATAGCTGCTACTTTTAATTTTGCGTTTGCAAGTAGAGCGTAAGTGAGTAGTAAGTATTGTTAGTGGTTTCTGCAATCGAAATGCAGAAATCACCTTACCTTTGAAAGTAGCTGATGGCAGAGGAAGATGAGATGCGAATTGCTTTCAGATGTCTTTAAGCCAGACGTTCAGATGAAATATAACTGCTAAACAATAACCTGCCAATAAAGACAGTGTCGGCGTAAGAACAATGATAAAATCACATTAATGTCGATCACATCTGGCACTGCTTAAACTGCCTTATTGACATAATTAAGCTTTTGTGAGTTATTCTTAAACAAATGAATGACATTATTCAAAACCATCTTATGTTTGTACATTTCCGTTTTCCAATTCGGACTGTCTGGAAATTTACGAGCTTTTCTGTATGTTTGTTTGTTACTTTTTTTTTTGTTTGGTTCAATTCTTCCATCCAAAGCTGGATAATGTAGGGGAGAAAAACAAACAAAAAAAAAAACAACACGGACGACTTCCCTTAGTATCAGCTTAATAGTTTAACTTCCAAGTAAAAAAAAAAATCTGCATTTATCACAGTAACCTCAAGTTCACAGAAAGAAGGAGAGTGGCAGATGCGGTTGTCACTCTTATTGCTTAAGACAATTGTGAGGCCTGGTCATGCGGCTGGTAATGTATAGCATAACTCTAAGGTTTGATTTGGGGATGGGCAATTTATATACACACACAAAAAAGAACAAACTGAAATCCTACACAGCAAAAACTATTAAAGAGAGCTATGGGGAAAACAAAATCCAGCATGTTCTTTTTACTATCCAGGTCTAGAAAATTGTCTAGAATTCCATACCTACTCCCCCTTTAAAACATTACTGGTCTGTTTCTCAGCTTTTACATTTCACTTGACAGGATAGGATGAATTGTTAAGGGTTCCAAGGAGCTAATCTGTGTCAATTAAAATTAACAGAATCTTAGAACTTTCGTTTAAGGAGTTTAATTTTCAATATGCAAATCTTCCACAGGCCACTTTCTTTTAAATAATGACCAAAAAATCAGCTAACTAATATGCATTAGCAAATATGCGGTATTACAAAAAAAAAATGGTTTTATTGCCACACTTTGTTCTAAGATTATAGCACTACCTCTCGTCAATAACCGGCTGCAAATTCAAATAATGTGAAATAATATTGTTGATTTTTGAATACATGAAAGTCTTTAACAAGAACATTTTATACAGTGTGATTAAAGAATCAGTAAAGGTTGGTGCGCTTCAGCATCGTCGCAAACTTTGAACTAAATCAATTCCCTTTTTTTTTTTCAATAAGGAATATTTATTTGAATTTTTATGTAAAAAAGAACGTTCAGACATTTTGCCGATGGACTGATCAAGGAATTTAAAGTGATTTAGCTGTTAACTTATTGTCTGCCACTGAAGACTTTCCTTCCATATAAAAGTAAAACACGTTCTAAAACCAAAGGTGATATTCTAAAATAGCGGAAACCTGTCAAATATTGCCATTTTTAGTTTATTTTTGACCAAATTCCTATTTTTGTGTTTTCGCATTGCGAATTTTGCTCTAGTCGTGTCCAATTTTACCACACTGTGACATATATGAGTAAAATCTTTTAACCTAACGCAAATTTTGACATTCTCTCCCATGGTATTGTCAAAAAACCCTTAAAAGACTATATCTTTATCCAAAGTAAAGCGTTTGAGTAAAAACTGATCGTTTTTTGGAAATTTATTACACGAAATATTTCACTGAAAATCTTGCAAATTCGAATATGATTTACTGATAGAAGCAAAATGTCGATGGAAATTTCCATCGACATCTTGGAAATAGATGTAAAATATCGATTAAATTTGCCACCGTCGTTTTGCTAAATATCATCGATATTCTCACTAGATAGAAAGATGTCGATGGAAATTTCCATCGACATTTTGCAAACAAATGTAAAATATCAATAAAAAGTTTCACTGACGTTTTGATTGCAAAAGCAAATATCATCGGTATCTTCAAGTTGTTAAAAAATGTGGATGGAGATTTCGACAGACATTTTGCAAATAAATTTAAAATATCACTGTAAAGTTCGATCGACTTTTTTTGACAAAAGCAAAATGTCGTCGATAAAATATGTCGCGAAAATTTCCAACAACACGTACATGTACTGCGTCGCCCGGTGGATTTTTCCTTCGATATTTAAACAATCAAGGCTAAATGCTGGGAGTTATTTACAACGGAAGTTTTCTGCACTAAAAAAAAATTACTGTGTATCATAAGAAATGAAAGGACAAAGCATTAAGTTTGGCAATTTTATAATCGGTATCTTAGCTTCTCAGTGGATTACAACTGTGAGCCGTGATACAAGTTCAAACGTTTCACGCACAAACATTAAACTGGTCAAAACTTTTTTTTTTCTCATTTATCATTATTTCGATAAATATATCACTAATCGCTAACGAGTAACAATAACAACTTTTAGCTGAAATACACAACGATCCTAAACGTGATAATTTCTGAAAATACAGTTATTTCAAACTCTGAGTTTCTATAGTAGATAATCAATCGAGTCCTCTATACATTATTAAAATTGGAAAGAATAAGTTAAGATTGGCGGGCTTGTTTTCTGCCTGCTTATTAACAACACGTCTCCTTATTGTGTCAAGTCCTATCGGGTAGGTCCACGTGTATGATAAAAAGGTCGCATGAACCCCAGTATGGCATATCCTTATCTTGATATCGACAGCTTGGCACGAATCTGCAGTTTATAAAATCGTTGCGGTCTGCAAACTCAGATCATCTTGTAAATCTCATTCATTGGGGCATGATAAAGACTGATCAATTCGCAAGAAAATGAAAGGAGAGGCTCTCGCATCTGCGAACGTTATATCTCATACAAAAGTGTTGTGTCGGTAACCCTATACAAACCGTACATGTGGACGGGTGGAGCCAGCCCGAAGGGACTTGATACACTGATAACGAAACTAGCAGTGACTAAAGACTCAGTTGAGAGGCAGAGTACACGATTAAAACTCGTGTTATCTCACGGTACGCATAACTGAACATGTTGGCCCGAGAATAGGCCCTTCTTTCATCGATTACAATTTTCTGATGGCGGGTTTAATTGTTTCAATCTATCGTGATTGTGTGAGAAGACAATTCAGGTTTACACCGAGTTCTAAACTGATCAATTAATGCTCTTTACAAATATGGAAAATGTATACGTTGTTTTCATTTCGGTTTCTGCTAAGAGCAAGCAACTTGAGCAACAAGCATGCAAATTCACGTTTGCGTGCGTGTTCAAGTTTTCTGCATACAATGCACTTGGTTTCACTCTATTTCCGGAATGTTCAATAATACTTAAATTCTGGTTACAATCTTTAAAAAAACTCACCGCGCCAGCACACATTTGCACCTAGACGAACTTGTACAGGTCTTAGTTTTAGCATCCTGGGAAGCTGTGATTATTCGCGATATCACCTCTCGTCGATGATTTCCTCCATCGATCCTCCAATCCGTGATCTATTCTCAGTAAAAATAATGAAACTTACTAGGCAGTTCGTGCTTCTTCACTTCCTGCAATTTGTAACGTCAGGGCAGCTGGCCTCCTTATCAATTTTCTTTTCCGCCTTAGTCTTTTTTTTCTGGAACAGGCGGGCTTACCTCTTCAGTCATTGGACCTTTCCGTTTTCAAGTCGTGTTTTTTTCTAGGCCATCTTTTCCTATGGAAATGACCTGGCAAACAGCGCTGCAGTCTTGATCAGCCGAGAGGTCTTGCGAATTTGTTGCCGTGAGCTCTATAGTTCTGTTGGATCCGGTGAAACGCTCTTTTTCCATACCAGTTCGGAAAAGTGGTTCACGCTGACTGTTTAGCCGAGGGGCGCATTTAACCTAGAAGGGCAAGAATTCAGATCATTTACAATTTAGATGCAAAGCCGCCTATGCCCAATTGCTCACTCGACTTAAATTAAAATTTAGACGCTTAGTTGAATTCATTATATTAATTGCAAAGAGCTGGTACATAGAGCATGCTTGTGGTAACAAGTCATTAATCCCAAAGGTGAACTGACTAAAGAAACGATGTTTAAACAATTACCTTCAACTTTTGGTCACTAACGTCTGTTCACGCGAGAGATAAGAGAAGTTAGAAACTTCTCCGAAGTCCTGGCCTTCTCTATTCTTCAGTTGTTTGTTGTTCTTGAAAATGAACACTTTCGCATCGTCTTCTCGTACAAGGCACCATTTTATTTCAGATGGACCTAAACTCCGCCGGGTTGCTGACATTATAGTAGACTGTATGTTGTTTTTAGTTGAATGAACGGACTAGAGGTTAACTCAATAATATGCAGCACAACAGAATTCCCATTATCGATCATATTGCAATAGAGAACTATTGTATTGGCGAATGTATGCCAAACAAAGGGGCCAAGTAAAAACGGGAAACGTGACTTGCGGTTAAAGTTATCATATCGTCGTTGACATACCGATATTTTAAGACTGACCAAAGGGAAATTACCGGTACCACAAGTTATGTAGAACACGCGAGAAATGTCGGTCTCAGTTCCAATTATATTATTTTACAAAATGCTGAGGTAGAAAGGATATATGACATTCCGATTTCTTAGTGATTCAGAGACAAGACTTACACGATATATCTTTCGCTGATAGTAAGGAAACGAAGAGAAAGCCAAGTTGCAATGGTTTAACTGAGGGCATGAAGAGAGAAAAGGCCACGTAGTCTATCTAATGTGCTGATTTGATATGGAGCAGTAGCCATACCTTGTTTAAGGCTTCCGATGCTGAAGTGGGGGATGACGAAAACAACAAAAAAAAAAGATGGAAAGAGCTTTGATAGCCCTCCGACAAGCGAATGATTTTGAGCAAATCAGTGAACGCGGCGAAACCAGTCCTTTAAACACAAGCGAAATTTTCGAGTCACTGCCATGCACTGCAGCATTTCAGCGAAAATGAAGAAGACAGACCGTTAGATACGGCTGGCCAAGACAGAGACGAGGATACTGGTCGTTTTGCTTTAGTAAGTTCGAACGATGAAGGAGGATCTTCAGTACGGGGTAGGTCAAGTTTATGTAAGCTTCTAATTAGATATCAATGCAATGAATCTAGTTTATGGCTGTATAATTTCAGAGACCAGCAAATGGGCCGGTATGATTGCTAACTAATTGTGATACTGACTGTAATTTTCAGTAGAAGCAACTCTAAAAAAAATGCTTGTCTCTGTAGGTTGCATCCACAGCCTGCGCATTATATTAAATTTTTTCATGTTATGTCTAGGCCCGCTATATTGCTGCCAAAAGAATCCGGAATTTTCCAAATAGCGTTAGCTTAGAATTTAATTGTACTGTGCGGCTAAATGACCGTCAGTCGGCCATACAGGGAAGAGGGGGGGGGGGGGAGGGGTCCCCCTCTGGCACGATTTACGAGCGGAAAAAAATAGAGGATCACGGATCCAACGGATAAAAAAAATCGTTTTCCTGAGTCACGAAAATAAGCAAGTAAGATGCTCTTTTTAATAACCTGTTCTTACACTAGAAACACTCAAGTGTATTAAGGACGTTCGCGCCCATGGCTACTGCGCATCTCTAGTGCGCACGCTATTCATTGGTCACGAGCATGCCACGTCATTTTCAAGCGCGGCCACGGAGTCGAAAACTCAACAAAATATAGAGCTGATGACCTTTACGTTAACTTTGTGTGCGAATATGTTTGTTGGATGCTCGGTGACCCCCAATTTTTTTTCGGCAGATCACTTCCTCTTCTGTTTCTTTCCATTATACTAAAAAACAAAACAAAAAACTGTTCGTGGGAAGTTTTAATTATTTCTCATATACTATTCAAATAGGGTCGAATTGGTACGTGGATACAGGTGTGCGTAACTTAAAAGTTGTATTTTTTTAAGGCTAATTCTAGCTGATTTAATGACATGTGTAGCAAAGATCTATCAAATAGGCCTATATATGCTGTGTTAAACACACATAACTAAGATATGATTCTTCAAATTAACTTTATGCCGATAGTAATGAATCTGGGCAAAATCGCCTAGAATGACTGGAATCCTAGAAATGCTATGGTCTGCGATACGCCTTATCTTCAAAACGAGTTCGGTGACCACCGATTTTTTTTACGTTTTTAATCTAAACTTATCATTTTCTTCCTGCAGACAAAGTTTAAAAAAAATCTGTGCGTGGGAAGTTTTTGGGCGCGAACGTCCTTAAGGCTGCAGTGTTTCAACAAAGCAAAATCGGGAATGGCTCCATATTGCAAATCCCACCGACCTAAGTTAGAAGAAGGCTCTAACCATTAGAAGGACTTGCGTCTAAAGAATGGGGTGGGTAAAATCAAGAATATCTGTTAATAATTAAGGTTCTTCACAGGTCACGCAAAACGTTCAGTTCACGAGTCACGAAGAATGATTTCCTAAATTCACGTTTCACGGAAACCCTGTGCGACCCTCTGCAAATCACTAAATGACGGGCATTCTGATATTTTTTCTCAGTTAAATTTAAGGAAATCTAAACATCCCATCCAATTCAAAATATGATATGTCGATTACGAACTGCCAAGCAATTCAGAAGAGCTATATACATCGCCAATCTAACGCTTGGTTCACGCTCGGCTCAGAAAGCGAAACCATGTTTGTACCACTCATTTGAATTGCTGGTTTTCAGTCCGGCACGCCATTCAAAATAGATCAAAATAAAAAATCAAAACCGTTTAATAGATTAAGTCCAGAATCTGGAAATAGAAAGAAGGTACTTATGCAAAGACTCTCGCCAAGATTCAGGTCACAGCAATTTTTCTCATGGAAGATATGCGAAGAAACGTTTTACCCAAATTTATAGAGTTTTGTATGGAGACGCCATGTTGGTGCCCATGTACATGGGCACCAACATGGCGGCCGGAAACCAGCAGAAACATCTGTCACTGAGTTTTGCTACGAAAAAGTGAATTTATCTCTCGAATAACTCAAAAACGCAACAATAGTACTTTATTCTAATACAAGAACTGTTCAGATAGCCGAATTCCCCGAAATAAGTCACCTTTTAAACCAACATAACAGCTCTCTCGCCCGTCATGTAAATGCCACGTCACGCAAAAGCTTAGAAATTCAAGCGTAGTCTATCACTAAACCAAGAACCCATTCGGAGTGAAAATATGTATGAATATTAGTTTTTAGCTGCTCTTATACAAGATGAAGGGAAATTTCAGGAGGATCAATATTTCTGAAGTTTGAAATTTAGTGATGTCATGTGAAAACCAGCAATAAGCTATCACTGCTCTTTGTTTTCCTTTTGTAACCCTCTCTTTTATGCTACCGCAACCGGAAATGGGTAATCCAAAACTTTGACATCTAGCACTCATGTTTCTCAAAATATGTCTTTCTAGCCATAAAGCCACATTTCAATAACGTGACTGTCTTCTGCAAAGTATTGCAAAAAAATACTGTAAAGGTGAATTATGTGGAGATCTGATGAACTTCGAAGTACGTAGACAATCTTCAATTCGCCACGCACTCCTTCGTGATCTATATAAGTGCAGTGCCTATATAAAGTTCATTGTGTACTAATTAATTGTTAATAAATATTATTTTATACTGCAGAGATAGCGCACCCATGAAGTTAATTTTCGAGCAAATTAATAAAAACAGAACCCACTTGCACTTGATCTGGTAAAGAAACGAGGAAGCTCTCTTTCTAGTGACTTTTTAGGTCACTGGGAGGAAGGTTTTAGATTGAAAACACTTTACTAGAAGACTTTTTTTCTTATAGTGAAACAAAATAATGATGTGTATTTCGGTGTCAAAAAGTAGTTACATAGCTATATTGAAATTGATTTCTACAGATAGCATTTAGGGTCACTTTTGAAGCATTCTCATACATTGTCTTAAAAACGGCTCAAATCGTAACGCAATCGTCAACGGACTTATGTCACGTATTAATCATATTCGAATTTGCAAGATTTTCAGTGAAATATTTCGTGTAATAAATTTCAAAAAACGATCAGTTTTTACTCAAACGCTTTACTTTGGATAAAGATATAGTCTTTTAAGGGTTTTTTGACAATACCATGGGAGAGAATGTCAAAATTTGCGTTAGGTTAAAAGATTTTACTCATATATGTCACAGTGTGGTAAAATTGGACACGACTAGAGCAAAATTCGCAATGCGAAAACACAAAAATAGGAATTTGGTCAAAAATAACTAAAAATGGCAATATTTGACAGGTTTCCGCTATTTTAGAATATCACCTTTGGTTTTAGAACGTGTTTTACTTTTATATGGAAGGAAAGTCTTCAGTGGCAGACAATAAGTTAACAGCTAAATCACTTTAAATTCCTTGATCAGTCCATCGGCAAAATGTCTGAACGTTCTTTTTTACATAAAAATTCAAATAAATATTCCTTATTGAAAAAAAAAAAGGGAATTGATTTAGTTCAAAGTTTGCGACGATGCTGAAGCGCACCAACCTTTACTGATTCTTTAATCACACTGTATAAAATGTTCTTGTTAAAGACTTTCATGTATTCAAAAATCAACAATATTATTTCACATTATTTGAATTTGCAGCCGGTTATTGACGAGAGGTAGTGCTATAATCTTAGAACAAAGTGTGGCAATAAAACCATTTTTTTTTGTAATACCGCATATTTGCTAATGCATATTAGTTAGCTGATTTTTTGGTCATTATTTAAAAGAAAGTGGCCTGTGGAAGATTTGCATATTGAAAATTAAACTCCTTAAACGAAAGTTCTAAGATTCTGTTAATTTTAATTGACACAGATTAGCTCCTTGGAACCCTTAACAATTCATCCTATCCTGTCAAGTGAAATGTAAAAGCTGAGAAACAGACCAGTAATGTTTTAAAGGGGGAGTAGGTATGGAATTCTAGACAATTTTCTAAACCTGGATAGTAAAAAGAACATGCTGGATTTTGTTTTCCCCATAGCTCTCTTTAATAGTTTTTGCTGTGTAGGATTTCAGTTTGTTCTTTTTTGTGTGTGTATATAAATTGCCCATCCCCAAATCAAACCTTAGAGTTATGCTATACATTACCAGCCGCATGACCAGGCCTCACAATTGTCTTAAGCAATAAGAGTGACAACCGCATCTGCCACTCTCCTTCTTTCTGTGAACTTGAGGTTACTGTGATAAATGCAGATTTTTTTTTACTTGGAAGTTAAACTATTAAGCTGATACTAAGGGAAGTCGTCCGTGTTTTTTTTGTTTTTTCTCCCCTACATTATCCAGCTTTGGATGGAAGAATTGAACCAAACAAAAAAAAAAGTAACAAACAAACATACAGAAAAGCTCGTAAATTTCCAGACAGTCCGATTGGAAAACGGAAATGTACAAATATAAGATGGTTTTGAATAATGTCATTCATTTGTTTAAGAATAACTCACAAAAGCTTAATTATGTCAATAAGGCAGTTTA
>JAHPZR010049871.1:0-17555 GCA_019787425.1 Platygyra sinensis | reverse complement strand
CATTGGTCAATCGTGTGTAGGGGATGCTTTTTAGTGCTTGGTACCAAAACTAAAGAATGCTGACCCTCTTGAGAGGGGTCTAGTCTGACAGTATACTGCTCCTCTGAAGGATTGGTAACACTATTGTGGAGCAGCAGTGCAAAATCTACATGTTCATTGGCCCATATGCGGTTTTTTAGTTTATCAGGCACTCTAGGACTTAAGAAATGGCTGCAGGTAAGAAACGTGTTCTTACTCTAGGATCCCTGTGAATCTTGATGGCCGATGACACTCTGGACTACTGCATCAACTGACCCTTGCACTGTGGTTGCTAAGGAGGGGCCCTGCTGTTCAGTGGCATGGTGAGTACCCTGTGGTGCGGTTCCTGCTGGGTCAGGGACAAACTGTAGAGTAAGACCCGAGGAAGAGGCAGACTGCAAAGCCTGGGTTACTGCCGTAGTTAAGGCGCTAAGAGCTTCTGGAGATAGTTGTCCCAGTCCACTTGGGCTTGGAATGGCATTACTACTGTGGCTTGCTGATGAAGATTTGCTTGGGCCGGTTGGGGCAGGGCTGGGGTCTCTAGTGGCAGAGGAGGAGGGCTGTAATGAAGACGGATGAGTAGCTAACACACCTGCAGGTCTCCTTCGTTTTGCTGCTCTTGCCTGAAAACTAGTCCGTTTGGAAGACATTCTGTGGTTAACAAAGAGAGGAGGTTGTAAAGAAATCGCAAGTTACTGGCACCTGTTAGTCCCTCCCCTCACACTGCCACCCTGGAAAATTAACTGTAATCAAGCAACAATTTCCCGAGACCCACTTGATAGCATATCATGTACCAACCAATTACAAAGCTATAAAGACAAACACAGCAATGATCACACAGGATATTTTAACTTATCTCCGCACCAAACGGAGACCATTATTCTTTTATATATCCATGATTGGAAGGAAGAGGGCTCAGGCTACTACTATAGTGTATAACACTAGAGAAGCTTACTACTACAACTAAATGCATTGTAATAGGCATACCAGATGATGCACTAGCACAACCTGGTCATGAATGGCACAGAGCATTGCTCCGGCCGCAAGAATTCCATGACCCATGCTGACCAGCCTGGCCCCCAACCAATCCTTAAAGTTGGTGGATTATAAAAAACCACACCCATAATAAAAATACAAAGAAACAAGGCAGGTCTCAGAGTGCTCATATACTAGGGTGGCTGAGGGAAGTATGGCAGATGCATAAACTTACATTAAAAACTGTGACTAACTCTAATATCAAGTCACCACAAAAATTTCACTGACACTCACCACAAGAGGTAAGGAACTTGCATGTCGACTTGGGCTTTTCAGTAAAATTGGGATAATGCAAATAGAATTGCTCCCCTATAGCTCCTATACTGAGCTTCGTTTCCAAAATAATTTAAATGAATGCCATCACGGGCATAGACGTTCTTAGCGGGATTAACAAGGATACGATGCCGCCAAAACTTAGCTGAATTAATATTCTGAAGTGCTTCCCCGGGCACCGTGTTGCCCTTTTGGACCCGCTCATTGTAGCCATCGATTGGGGTGTGCATCCTTGGTAGTAGGTGGCAAACCTCTGTTATGAACAGTTCTAATTTCATTGCGTGATCTACGAACGTGACTGAACACTTACGAAGAATGCATGACTTTGAACAATGCGTGACTATAAAATATGCGTGATTATTGTTTTATGTTTCTTTTGCGGTTTTAATTAGTTTTGCGATTGCGGTTTCCTACTTTTGACAGCTCATGAATAGTTCGTTTTCCTTTATTTGACAGCTCGTGAATAGTTGTTTTTAGGACTAGAATTTTAGGTTTCAATTTCAGTTGCGACCAGCGTCAGTATAGCGAACATTCAATTCATCGTATTAGTTCTTCCAAGCCACAGAGATCCACTCTTCAGAATGTTCTTCTACTAATCAACTACATTAAGAATTGAGAGAAATCTCTGATGGTTTGATGCGTTTGTCACCTTTTACACCACCTCAACAAACCGTACAGATAAGCTCTTGATCAGCAATTCGGTAAAGGCGACTAAGGAAAGCGCGATCGAGTCCGCATCGCAATGACTGTCGCAGATATCATTCGAGCCGAGCTCCAGAACCACGACATTGGGGGCGTTCCTCTCCTTTAATGACTTCGAGATCAAGTCGAATCATCTTATCAACCGTGCGACCTCCAACACCAAAAATCTCGACATCGCAAACTTCAATTATCGTTGGCCTGATGGAGGTCAATAAATTCGACTACTCGTCGTACAAATAAATGCCCTAAGACAAGAGCGCGTGGTTTAGAAGCCATCATTCATCGCCAGCAGTTACTATTCATCTCAGACGTCCGTGGACAAGGGCTTTTATTCGGCCCGCTTCAGCTACCGTTGAGTTTTGTCCACTGTCCAAAAATTCTGGTCACGTGATAACATTTTTGCGGCGCTGTGGTTTGCAAAACACTAATCACGTGATGCCATTTTGGTTGTTCCCGCCAGCGGCTGCTAAAGAGAAAGACGCGAGTTGAAGAGATGTTGAAAACAAAAACAGGTCGAAGTTAGGGACGGACCATTAGAAAAGTGATGGGGGGGAGGGGAATTTTCAGCTTGCACGAATTTTTTTTTTCAGGTGAAGCCCAGTCCGCACGAATTTTTTTTTTCAGACAAATATTGCTTTTTGAAAACGTCATAGACAGGCCAACACAAACTCCCCTATGTGGTTTTACGGTAGTGGCACGTAAGCCTCTAAAGTTTTGTTCTGGCGAGTTTGTTTTTGAGCGATTTACCTTTTTGAAAAGTTAATAGACAGGCCAACACAAACTCTCCTATGTGGCTTTACGATAGCGACACGTAAACCTTAACAGTTTTGCTCAGACGAGTATGTCCTGGAGCGAAGATAGTCTGCCTGCCAATGAAAACCACACTTTGTGGTTCTTAATGTTTGTTAAAAGTACCAGTGGCAGTGTTGCTGTTTATATTGTTGATTAGTTTATGTTGGTAAGAGTTAAAGTTTTAACGCTACCACTGCATGTAAATGCGCTTTTTCATAAAATCATTATTCAAGGCGATAAGACCACAGGGAGCGCACAATCTTGCTGGGTTCAGTGATAGAATAAAAAAAGGAACGAAAAGAATGAATAGTTTACCTTTGTCTCATGTTGTCATCCTTAGCTAACGAGATTTTACTGGGAAAACTGCTGCTTACATATTCTGCGTAACACTGTAGCGCTAAACTCGTACCTAGGCCTTTCCGCGCTCAGGCAAAAATGTTTTTGGTTTGTATAAAATTTAACAAGGGAGGCAACTCTTTGCCAAAACATTTTGAACGCACTGCGAATATTCGCTCGAATCTCTAAATTTCGTTGCTTTCACGAAACCAAACAAACACAAAATGAGGTCGAAAGGTTTTTCAACAACTTGGCCGAATTTGTTTTCGAATACTTTTGCGACAGTCGGAGAATTTTAGTGACTTTTGCAAAGTTTTGTCACAATTCGCTTTTCGCAACATGATCGTACCGTCACCCAAATCCCAAACACGTCATCCAGCGCGCGCTCGCGCTCCCCTCCATCCCCCACACATGCTTTTTTGACACGACAAAACTTTACAAACACCTCCCCCTGTTCGCAGTTTATCTTGCGTTTACGAGGTCGCCCAATCTCCTCACGAAAACAACATGTCGGGAGCTAATACCAGAAGCGTTTTAGCGAGATTTTGTGATAACAATTGGGATAAGGGGAAGAATTTTGTAGAAACATTTTACGTCAAAAAAACCTATGTGGGAGAAGGAGAGGAGCGCGAGCGCGCGCTGGATGACGTGTTTGGGATTTGGGTAACGGTACGATCATGTTGCGAAAAGCGAATTGAGACAAAACTTTGCAAAAGTCACTAAAATTCTCCGACTGTCGCAAAAGTATTCGAAAACAAATTCGGCCAAGTTGTTGAAAAACCTTTCGACCTCATTTTGTGTTTGTTTGGTTTCGTAAAAGCAACGAAATTTAGAGATTCGAGCGAATATTCGCAGTGCGTTCAAAATGTTTTGGCAAAGAGTTGCCTCCCTTGTTAAATTTTATACAAACCAAAAAATTTTTGCCTGAGCGCGGAAAGGCCTAGGTACGAGTTTAGCGCTACAGTGTTACGCAGGATTTGTATAATAAGCAGCAGTTTTCCCAGTAAAATCTCGTTAGCTAAGGATGACAACATGAGACAAAGGTAAACTGTTCATTCTTTTCTTTCCTTTTTTTTATTCTATCACTGAACTCAGCAAGATTGTGTGCTCCCTGTGATAAGACCAATACTCTCTAATTTTATTGTGGGCAGAAATAATTTTATAGCATATTTACAAAGATACCAAATTCTAATATTTATATTTTTTACTATAAAATTGATATGTTCAACCAGTTAAATATCCTGTGTGATCAATTGCTGGTGTTGTCTTGATAAGCTTTGTAATATGGTTGGTACATGATATAGCCTATCAAGTGGGTCTCGGGAAACTTGTTGCTTGGATTACAAAGTTAATTGTCCAAGGGTAGGCAGTGTGGAGGGCGAGGACTTAACAGGTGCCCGTAACTTTGCGATTTCTTTACAACCTCCTCTCTTTGTAAACCACAGAATGTCTTCCAAACGGACTAGTTTTCAGGCAAGAGCAGCAAAACGAAGGAGACCTGCAGGTGTGTTAGCTACTCATCCGTCTTCATTACAGCCCTCCTCCTCTGCCACTAGAGACCCCAGAGCCCTGCCCCCAACCGGCCAAGCAAATCTTCATCAGCAAGCCCACAGTAGTAATGCCATTCCAAGCCCAAGTGGACTGGGACAACTATCTCCAGAAGCTCTTAGCGCCTTAACTACGGCAGTACCCAGGCTTTGCAGTCTGCCTCTTCTCGGGTCTTACTCTACAGTTTGTCCCTGACCCAGCAGGAACCGCACCACAGGGTACTCACCATGCCACTGAACAGCAGGGCCCCTCCTTAGCAACCACAGTGCAAGGGTCAGTTGATGGCAGTAGTCCAGAGTGTCATCGGCCATCAAGATTCACAGGGATCCTAGAGTAAGAACACGTTCTTACCTGCAAGCCATTTCTTTAAGTCTATGAGTGCGTGGATAAACTAAAAAACCGCATATGGGCCAATGAACATGTAGATTTTGCACTGCTGCTCCACAATAGTGTTACCAATCCTTCAGAGGAGCAGTATACTGTCAGACTAGACCCCTCTCAAGAGGGTCAGCATTCTTTAGTTTTGGTACCAAGCACTAAAAAGCATCCCTACACACGATTGACCAATGGATGTCAGCATTCCAGATCTTAAGACTCGTTTTGAAACAGAGGTACAAGGATACATTCATCCATGAGCTGCTCACAGGAGCTTTGATTTTCCATTTTAGTGGACTTCATTTTGGTGACCTTGGTGGAAATTCTCATTGTATTTGGACCAGGAAAGGTAAGTCTTTAAATTTCTTTCAATTATTTTCAATGCTCAGAGAATAACGGAGTGCAAAAGTAAATTAAACGCAGCAATGGCTACATGAAGACCTGTGAATTGCGTATATTCAAGGCAGGACAACCATGAGATCCTCGGCAGTAACGAAGATTGCACTTGATTCACAGTCGATCGGCAAAGCTCTTCATTAAGAAAAGACAAGGCTTTATTTTCAATTCACACGGCATATTTTGTTACAAAAGATGATAAAGACGTTTTGCATACGTTTAAGCGTAACTCTATATACGAATAATTTGTTGTGCTCTGTTCTGAGCTTAATTAATTACCTAGATCCCTTGAAAGAAATCTCATGTAAATTAAAGGAAATTTGCATTGAAGGAAAAACTTAGTCAGCCATGCGTAACAATCCATCTTGACCTGGCTTAATTATTATATCATGTAAAGAGTTGTTGGCCCTTAATTTAATCTGTGGATATTGGAGTTTGTGCTTTTGTATTTAGTTACCATTCTATTGGAAAGAAAGCTCTGTTTGTTGCCACAGTTGAAATTATGATGATGCTGACTGTTTGTTCATCAATGTTGATAAATGACTTCACTGGTTTGAACGTAATGTTTACGATATTTGTTTTATTAGGCTTAAGGATCAGTCATTTTGAAACTCCTCTATCTCCCCCCCCCCCTCTCCACCCCCCTCCCCCCAGCACTGCCAGCAGACCTATATAAGCTACCAGCTAACCCACACAGAGTCCAACTTTTATGTTTGTGTTGATATTTGCCGGCCCTGTGTCTCGAGGGAGGAAAAATAACTAGCCATTAACTTATCCCAGGTTTCCCTTGAGAGATCGTGGACTGCCAACAGTTCAAAACAACCTGCTAACAGAGAGACCAGAGATCAGTCACATTCTGAAAGGTGGAAGCTTGAGCAAAAGTACTGCTTTGCAGGGGAAGTAGGATGTGTATCGTATATGTATGTGCTTTATTGTCTCGATCCCTTGTCACACCTCGCCTTCGATGCGTCATGATGCATGAAATTGATGCATTCAAGGATACACAGGTTACACACCACAATTTGACACTACTTTAAGAAATAAAGCTTATAATATAAGACTTGAAACGCGCAGATAGATAAATGACTACGTAAAATTTGCCATTATCAACAGAATGTGCCGCAGCATTACTATCTTTTAGATACCCTAGTATATATTCTTTTTAAATCCTGATTATGTTGCTGCTCGCTCGCTCAGCAGCAAATAAACCGATACGATCCGTTGAACACCCCCGGGGGGGGGGGGTACTCCCTTATTTGGGCTATACGGGGACGTGCCGCTGAATAGGGTATGGTTTTTTGGCCTCGCTGTCCTAAACAGGGTATACAATTCGACTTGCCTCTGTCCTAAACAGGTTAGAACCTGTCCTAAACAGGGTATGGTATTACGAGCCGAAAGACTTTAACTCAGACTGCGAGCAGTCTCTTTCTTTTCTTAGCCTGCGACCTGGAGCCTGCGAGAAGTTGAAAGAGCATGCGATCGAGCGGCAGAAAAACGACGCATTTTTTTTCCTGATTTGCGCAATATCAACTGAGTAAACCGACATATGGTAGGTCTAGTTTCTTTGTCTTGGATAACGCGATGAAAGAAAGATGTCACTGTGTCGCGCAGACATGAGGGATCCCGCTGGTATATATATTGTTTAGGGATATTTTTCTCTGTGAAAGGTCTATTAGTGCTTTAATCAAAACTAGAACCACTACGTGGAACTTACCGGGGCCCAGTGGGACGCCAGATTCCATAGTTAATCTTCACACTCCTTCCTCCCTCTTCTGTGGAGGCTAATATTGACTTATTTTACAATCAGAGACAGTTTGCACACCTGCTTAGATGTAAGTAATTTTAATAGTTATTTTGTCAATCAACTTATAATAATATTAAAATTTTCTTTGAATTGTGTATTCTCCTTATAACAACAAACTCTTTTAAAAATAATTGTTCGTTTAAATTCGATTTCGAACTGTGCATATATGCCATGGACATAATAAAATGCTTATTTCTAGATGACTGAGTATCATTCGTTAATTCATTGCACATTGAAATGGAGGCATTTGTTTGTAAGGCAGTGGTTGATACATAGTGGCATTCATCAATATGACCTATAGTAATTGTAGAGGAAGTATTTCTTTCCTAAACTGGGTGAACAGTGGTAAGTGGTGCAAAGCCTTGATTAGATTCTACTATTTGTATAGTAACTTTTAATGCATCCGCAACTGCTTGAATGATAAGTGCATCAGCCCATGTACCTTGAATACACATATTATTCAGGTATCTTAGCCATGTATTTTCGGTATTGCTCTCAATAAATCTCTCTGGGTTTTCTCTCAAAAATTGAACCCCAGCGGTTCGTATACGCATATGATGGTTGCTATTGCCATATAATTGACGTGATACAGATCTAAAGAAACAATCACCTGCACCACCAACATCTATTGATTGTAAACCAAGTTCACTTAATCTTGACTGCATCAAATTCTCAGAGGAAACAAGAGAGGGCAACTGCATTGTTGAGCTGTCATTTTGCATAAAAGGTCTAATTATTAGTTCACGATGATCAGTGTTGTATTGAGTACGTCCTGGATTCTTCTCAATATCGTTACTTAGTTTGAAATTCACATAATTGGTCATATGACTCACACAATTACAAGAAAACAATGATAAATATCGACGTCAGTGCTTTACATTTTAGTTTCATTATCTTGTGATAATGCCTGCTACAGAAAGACAACAAATAAGCTTTCTTGGGTATAGCCATTTTATTCAAGTTAATTATCTTTGGATCACGTTTGTGATTACATTTATATCGTGCATGATAAAGTTTTCTCACCTTATTAACATAGCGATGCAGGTTTGAAGACTTCGGTATCTCAAACGTTGAAATCTTTTTGAAGACAAATTTCTTCAACATGCTACTCTTCTTGTTGAGACCTCTTAGCAATAGCAGTGGAATTCTGCTCGGTTCACGAGCACATCTAGATCGCCTTGTAGCACATTTTTTAAAGATGATATAAAGTCAGCTTTGATAAGTGTTCGCTTTGATTCTCGATAGATTTTAAGATGGAAGGTTCACTCAATGTAGATAGCTTTGGTAAGTCGTTCTTATTCTCGATAAGTTTCACGATAGAAGGTTCACTCTTAACTAGTCGCCCGTAAATTTGTCTCTCCAAATACTCACTCATAAATTTTCCCTCATAAACTTTTGCATCATAAAGGTTGGGGAACGTGTCGTTCTCTAAAAAGCTATAATCTCTCTCTTGACTGTACTCCATGCCTCGTGCTTTCCAAAATGGCGGATAAGATTTCAATCAACCAGCGAGCACTCCCAAAAGTAACGAGCCCGCGATATATCTTAAGTCAGCGATATATCCCTCACAATGTAACGTTGAAAAAACGAAACCGTCTGCATTTTAAGACCGGTGCCCCAGCCTAGCTGGGCCCCGGTAATAAAATTAACCTTAAAAAATAAGTTCCACTTATTCATTATACATCGAAGAAATCATTCCTATTTGATTTGCTATTAAAAAATCACCTTTCTATGGATGCAATGACGACATTTTTTTACGCTAACTAATTTAGAGCTTAATGCTTGACGGCTTTTTGTTTAGTTTAAGTGTAGAGACGCAACAACTTGGTTTTAGACGCATCGAGCATGATTTCTCCGATTTGAATGACTTATTAAACAGTGTAAATTCCTGTAAAACCAGCGAGTGTACATTTTGTCGCTTGTCCTAAACAGGGTCTTAAAATGGAGGTTGCTGTCCTACACAGGGTAGGGTTCTTAGTGTATTTTTGTCCTAAACAGGGTCAGGATTTCAAACCCTCGGCGGCACCCCTATACCCAAACATGGGTCAAGTACCCCCCCCCCCCAGGGGAACAACCCTGTTTGAAATGAATGAAAGATAGCTCCATCTTGCCCGCTCGCGGAGCTAGCCATATAATAAAACTAGTAATAATCAAAGATTAGGAAGTGCGTTCTGCAGGATATGTAGTGTGATAATAGAAAGTGGGTTTTTTGAAGAAAAGGAAATGGAAACTTATGGTTGACTGCGGCTTTATTCTTTTATCGGGAGTTGTACACCGTAGCCCTTTTCACGGTTAATTTTTTTCATTTCCTTAACAATGTAATCCAACGTGGATGCGAGGCAATTTCGGGCTAAAACTACAAAATAGCCCGAAATTGCCTCGTATACATGCTAGATTTATTGTAATGCAAATGAGCAAAGTTAACCGTGAAAAGGGCTGTTCCCTCACACTTCGAGGAATACAGAAAAGAGCCAATGTACAGGCATGACGTAATCGATGTACAGGACAACGAGGCCAAACGCCGCACGTGTTATTTTCACTTGCACGCTTATGTGGGGC
This sequence comes from Platygyra sinensis, assembly GCA_019787425.1. NCBI lineage: Eukaryota > Metazoa > Cnidaria > Anthozoa > Scleractinia > Merulinidae > Platygyra > Platygyra sinensis. The sequence goes on along the minus strand of JAHPZR010049871.1, from coordinate 7,717 downwards.
CAAAGCCCCTGAAAAAACTTAGAGGGGCGGCCAAATTGCAGAAAAAAATCTCGATTTCTCACGCCTGCAAACCAAATTAGGATGCGTTCTCTCGTTCCTCGAGAACGCAATCAGATATCATTCATAAAGCTGGTTGCGTTAGTTGAGTGGGATAAAGAAACATTTCACTCCACAAAAAGTTCCGATTGAACAACATCAGGTTAGGTGAATAACACCAATATGAATGAAAACGTAAGTTTAATGTTAGTCATTTGACTCCTGTATTGAGTGTCGCGATCACAGACAGACTATCCTAACAGGAAAATGAGACTGCCGGAAATCTTATTTGTCTACCCAATCGAAACAGCACACTTAATACAAAGTAGCCTGCAAACAGACTTCTTTCCCTCTCGTCCGCTGGCTTTGCTTTTTCCGTCCTCGTGCGCAAGCTAAATACAAAAAGACCACGTACATTGCGTGACCTGATCATATGCTGGTTGTGTGGCGTAAGCCATACCCTCTCATCACTTTCTTGTCGTTTATCAGCAGCTCCCTGGATGGCGATCTTTTATCAAGAATGTCTCTCAGATGCTCATCTCTTGGTCTCCAGGAGTCGTTACGGAAGTGACCGCTAACCACCCCTCCGTATCTTGGATACAGTTTCTTCAAGTAGGCCGCGCCCCGACGTATTTCTTCCGAAACGTCAGAATCCTTCTCATCTTTGAAAGTTTCAGACACTTCTTCTATGACTTCAAATGCCTGAGTTTTTGCTAGGGTTTCCAAGCGACTATTCCAAAGTTTTACCGCCTCTTGCGCCTCAATCTCGTCAAATTCGATCTCTCCTTGAAGTTTAGGGTCGACTTGCGCGAGGATTCTGCTTAGCGTGACACACACTGTCACGATCACGGTCAGTGATATCAACATCACCCATGATATTATGACTGAAATGCTTTTAGCTTGGGCGAACTGCTCTTTAATCTTTTCATTGGCGTTTGAATCATCGATGTTCTTAAGTGCGGCTTCAATCGGACCGAGGGTTAAACACATGTAGAAATCTCCCTCCATAAAAGCGAAAACGAGCCAAATACACGGAGGAAGAAGGGAAAGATAGACACTTTTACTCGATTTCCACCACACAAGCTTCCGCTTTCTGGATTGAAGACGGCAGCAGCCAGTGACCAGAGTCCAAAATGACTCTGATATCAGCATAGAAAGACAAAACAGGATGACGGCAGGACCACAAATGAACAGGCAGCCGTAAAGAACATGGTAATGTCGAGGGCAGTCAAACACCAGTTGCTGTAGGAATGCCTTGAAGCCATACAGAGTAATTGTGATGATGCTCGTTTTTATAGGGATTTCAGAACTTTGAATTATTTCAGTATACGGCTGGAAAACTTGAAACAAGGAACGAGTCATGGCCATCCTGTCGACGTCCATTGCTTGGCGTGTAGCCATGTGTAAGGACATGTTTTATCAAAAACCACTTGAACTCTGGGAATTAGTTGCGTGACGCTGCGTGACAGAAACAAGCAAGTACGTGCCAAGTGGCCCTCCCGATAGCCATTGTTTTTCTGTTACAAAAATTCTCGTTTTGTCTCAGAATGAATAGTATAAAAGAGACTGGCTTGCTGTGTTAGTCAATTTATAAACGTTTATTTGTGTGTACGTGTGTGTGTTTCTTATGAAGATTTCTTTTAGGTCTAGCGAAGATATCGGTGACGTCACCTATTGTAATTTATGTGAAGGCGGGAGAACTTCCAGTATTGACCCACTAAAAAACATTTGTTTTATTGCTTGGAAACTTGAATGACGGAAAAAACATTCTTTGTAAACAGGAGCCATAATGATTATGGCTCCTGTTGTAAAGAAATATCGTTCCAATCAATTAATTACGGGAGCCGATCAGTGGTAACATCCACTTTCCACCTTTTCCCAATTTTTTTTATTTTTTATCTTTATGTTTATAATTTCATAGTAGTTTTCAAGCACAACTTTAAGACGTCCAATTGCAATCAAAATATAGTTCTGACAATGAATTAATTCGTTAGAATAATGCATCAAATTAACCATTGTACTTTTCACGGAAAACGCTCATGAGTTCTACGACTTAGCACGTCCACACGGTCACGCCGGAGAATTTGAAGACGGAGCTCTATTTTTACGAATACGCGGTCCATCCACACTAATCCGTCACGAAAGCGGGGCTTTAGGAAACGTTCTACAAACCGGAGGAATTTTGAAATCTCCTGCTTTGCGTTTTGGTGAGGACGGAAAATATTTTTAAAACGGAGCTTTCTGAAAACGCTCTTGAAACCGAAGGAATTATTTGCGTTTTCGTGTGGCCATGGACGGAAAACAATTTAAAAACGGAACTTTTCGAAAACGTAGACGTCACAATAACCACATGAGTTTCCTACCCGAATATTCCTCAAACACAAACACAATGATCAGTGATAATAAAAATTGAGGTTTTAGGCCGGATGATTGACTTTAAGTCTTTTAATAAAGCGCTCAAATCAACATGCATACAAAAGTATTTGGACAATGATAATCATGGGAAATGGAAATTACTCGTAGATTCTGAAGTACACATCTCGGCGGAGATGTTATCTTCAAAAATGATTTGGCAAAGTTTATACATGTATTGGACCCCTTTACAACAGAATTCTAAAAATCTGGTCAGAAATCAGCTATAACGGTAACATAACTTCCACCGAACAATTAGGGTTCACCTCGGTGTCAGAAAAGCTGTGAAGTTTTTCTTTGTTTTGTAGCTATTGTTAGGGTTAGGGCCTGTAATGTTCACTTCTTTGTATTCTTTGTTTTATGTCACTGGTGAGTGTCACAGGTTTTTACACCGAGGATGAGCCAACATTTGCTCCCTTTACCTCTTCGGCAAATTCGCTTGTGAGAATTGGAAATAAACCTACTTACTACAAATCATGACCGGCGATTGTTGCTTTTTCAAATTTCTCCGGCGTGGTGTGGACGGAAAACAGTTGTTGCGTTCTGTCTAGCCTGCAGAACAGGTGAATTACTACGGCAGCAGAGAGCGAGACACTCGAAGGCGGAGCGCGACCACGAGCGCGAAGTGCGAGACCAAAGATTTCTTTCACCTCGCGTTTCGCGCTTTCGATCGTGGTCGTGCTCCTCGCTCGTGTATCGGGTTTCGCTCTCCGCACCACTAACCATCCTGTTCTGCAGGCTGCGTTGGTAAGAGTGAAACCTCCGTTTCAAATTCTTCTGGCGTACTGTGGACGGTACCTGAAGTACCTAGTGTATATTTCGCAAGAAACGCTCTCGACTCGCTATCGACTAACAATAGTGTCAGTACCCTATTTTTCTGCATTAGAAGGCTGGACTGCAACTTCACTTGGCCTTGAATTTAGTTTACGTGGGCATGGATAATAAGGTTCATGCATACTTCATGATAGATGCAACGTTCAGGTCATTTCAGTCAGATAGCAATGTCAGTCATTCACGAAACTCGTTCTATGTACTTTAATTCGTATATACAATTAACATCCGCCAGTACTCTGTTGGTAATTCAAGGTTAAATACATCTACTTCTGTGGCAGTTCCAACAATAAAATTAAACATACAACGCATTAGGCCATCCCCTTTTTTTTCGTTTACTGTCGAATACGTTTTCTGATTTTGGGTCGGTCGGTAGGAAAAGAAAAAAAAAAAGGCCGAAAAAACAGGAGAAGAAGTCTGGAACTAGGAGACCCAGTACCTCAGCATAACATCTGCAGAGCCTGGAAATGACATGACGAGGTTACAAAGTCGACATTACGACAATGGAAGAAGAAAAGATCGACGTGGCTGCTTTGCAGTTTGTTGGTCCCTCAACGTTAGTGTATTCTTTAACATCTAACAATTTTTGACTTAATTTTATTTTTTATTATTTTCGATTTATTGCTTACAACAATTCCCATGCACGCATCTACCCCCTGATATAATACCCACTGTTTCAGTGGTGTACATACCAAGCACCTTACAGTTTATATTAATTTTTTTAGTTTTTATACTAATCACTACCACTAATGTTTATACTCTTTTCCCCACTTTTAGGTCTCCTTAAGAATCTCTTGAATCTTGTTTAACCAATCATTACCTTCCAGATATCAATCATGTGAGTTATTCCACGATTTTTCATAAAATTTAGAATTTCACCGATCTTTATGTTCTCATTAGATTCCAAACATGAGATCACTGTAAACTTAAGCTCACTTGAATTACTTAAGCTCACATAAAAAAATTATGCTTGTGATTATTATACCTGATTTACTCTGCGACAAAGATTTTGCTTGCGATTACTGAAAAATTGCGTTTAAATCATTCCTGCCCCATGTTTCTACAATTAAGATTTATCAGTAACTTGTATGTTTTATATTTAGAACGATAAATCATTGATTTGAAGTCTTTCACTTACCGGTTAACCAGTCACCATGTTGTTCCATCGAATTCGTCGGTTTCACTTCCAAATATTATTACGTTTCTCTCCTCGTTGGCAATTCCTTCGAGCTTAACTTTTGTTTTATCCCTTGCACATTATAGAAATCACATCTGCTATTAGAAAATGGTTATCACAGCCTAAATTCCTGCCTTGCAACGGTTTTCTGACACACATCGCCATTTCTTGGATTTTCGTGACTATACCATCGTCCTTTTCGAGCCCCTTTTGCTACGTCATTACTAATCACGCAATCATGGCGCAATCGTGGCATCAAATCAATTTATTTCTCACGGTCAAGGTCTTCAAGTTCAGTTTTATTTAAGGGGTTTTCGTCACAGAATTCTGTTTCAAGTGTATTTTCCTTCCAAGAGTTTATTCCTCTCAATGTGAGTACTTTTTTATTGTTTTTTACACTGATACGCACAGTTTATTAAAAATTTTTACAGGGCTTTATTTATTCAATTGATTATCCCCAGGGGATTTGCTTCCACCTGCACGACATGCTGCGCTTTAACTTTTTCTACTCTTCGGTACTAACATTATTTTATTTTCAGCGTTAAATAGAAACATTTTTTAAAAAGCGTTTTTCGCTTTCCTTTGCGAACCTTATCAAAGCCTTCATTATATGCAAAATTATAATTTTCTTCGTCTGCAAAGTTCGTTTTTACGGAGGGTCACAAGCTCTTCTTCAGTATCTCTTCCTTTTCTTTTCCGCTGGACTCGACACGGGGGTGTCGGGCAAAGGTCTGGTACCGGACTAGAAACACCCCTGCTCGGTTGGGCTTTGCCCCTGAGGATTCTCAACCATGAGAGCCTTGGTGTCGATGTTCCTGTCTTTTTCCACCCGGGTGATGTCATATCTTTTTCTTATTCCTTTTTCTCTTGATTTCGATACCCTCTCAATGGTTACCTAATACATAATACAATTTTACAAAGCATTAATCATTCAGGCGCTGCTTTTCGATTTGGATAGCACGCAGTCTCAAATTTTAGACTGTGCAAGGTCTTGTCTGCCGCTGCTCTTTTGACAGGACCAGATGGTTGTTGGCCCAGCAGCCTAGTACCTGATTTAGGGTCCCTTTCTCAGGGTTACAAGTGACCCCCTTTTATTGCTTTCTTCAGGAATTTTTGTTTACTTTTCCTATGTCCTTTCAAAAAATTTTTTTTTGAATTTTTCAACCTCAGGTTATTTTGAATAAATTAAAAAATTTTTCCAGCCTGAAATTCATTTAAATATGATTAACACAAATTAGAAATTTTTTCCAGCCCGAAATTCATTTATATATGATTAACACAAATAAAAACAAATTATCTCTAGCATTTAATTGGACTACAGCACACAATTGAATGAATGAATGAATGAATGAAAAAGAAAAGAGAGGTCAAGATTAACCCAAAAAGAAGGAATTTACTTACTCTGTTAATGGAGATGCTTTTTACCCACTATCCACCCGGCCACAAGACATCCAATAATTATTTTGGAAGAAACCCATTGGAGATACCGACACATTTAAGCTGATGCTGTTTTTCCTGGGTAATGGCTGTTCAAAGTACCTGATAACAGAATGGATTCTTACATCTCAGCACTGGACCACACTACAAAAAGGAATATTAATAACAGCTTAGACTCTAAAGATAATATTTGGTTCTATTATGATGTTCATCATGCCACTTGGCTATTTCTCAATGGAGAATTCACAAATACCAATAATCTATATAATTTTTAATCATATAGACCCCATATTTTTGAGAAGAAAAATACCATTAATCTGTTAATTTCGATTCACATAGATCATATTTTTTATAGAACGAAAAATGCTGTATATATATTTTTTCCTTTTCAATTACAAGAGAGTATTCAGTCTTTCAAATACTAATTGTAATTTTCATACAATGTTTTTATTACATTAAAACGTTTAAACTTACATTTTTGGGTCTCTGAATTTTAATTTTTTTTTTTTTTTGTAATGTTTTAAATAGATACCCCTTGGGTAAAATTTTGAGTTTCATTCATATACACATCAAATTTTTTAAGTCTAAAAATTTTTTTCCCCTCCTCCTAACTTAATCACTAATTTTAACCTCCCCTTTCTCTAATGACCACTCCATGCTAATCTCTCCGTTATATAATTATTATTATCATTATTGTTGCACTGCCTTGTGGTTGACGTGGCTGCTTTGCAGTTTGTTGGTCCCTCAACGTTAGTGTATTCTTTAACGCCTAACAATTTTTGACTAAATTTTATTTCCTGTTATTTTCGATTTTCTGCTTACAACAATTCCTGTACATACATCCACCCCTAGACATAATACCCACTGTTTCAGTGGAGATTTGGAGAACCCTTTTATTAGGGATCCCATACTTTTACACCTGAAATGCCACAAAGGTTGCTAGATATATCTACTGCAATAAATGATTTTTTATACAAACACTTTATTAATAACAACTTAGACTCTAAAGCTAATATTTGGTTCTATTATGATGTATATCATGCCACTTGGCTATTTCTCGATGGAGAATTCAGAAATACCAATAATCTATAAATTTTGAAGCATTTTATCTTATTTTATTGACAACAAAAATACAAAATACCAATAATCTGTATATTTCAATTCATATAGATCATATATTTTTTAAAGAACGAAAAATGTTGAATAATAATTTCTTTTCAATAACAAGAGGGTATTAAGTTAACTTTATTCAAACATCATTTGTAATTTTGATGCAAAGTTTTCATTACATTAAATCATTTAAACTTACATTTTTGGGTCTCTGTATTTTATTTATAATTTTTATGTTTTAAATAGTTATCCCTCGGGAAAAATTTTTGATTTCAAACATATACACATAAGTCAATTTAGACAATTTTCCCTTCTTTTTCCCTCCTCCTTACTTTAGTCACTAACTTTAATTACTAATTTTAACCTCCCCCTTTCTCTTCTAACCACTCCATGCTAATCTCTCTTTTATATTATTATATTATCATTATTGTTGCACTGCCTTGTGGTTGACGTGGCTGCTTTGCAGTTTGTTGGTCCCTCAACGTGAGTGTATTCTTTAACATCTAACAATTTTTGATTTAATTTTATTTTTTATTACTTTCGATTTTCCACTTACAACCATTCCCGTGCATACACCTGCCCCCTGATATAATACCCACTGTTTCAGTGGAGATTTGGGAACCCTTTTATTAGGTGATCCCATACTTTTACACCTGAAATGCCACAAAGGTTGCTAGATATATCTACTGCTATAAATGATTTTTTATACAAACA
>JAHPZR010049867.1:12500-26728 GCA_019787425.1 Platygyra sinensis | reverse complement strand
TGTGTAAATTAAGTTATCTTAATTTGTCTTAACTTGCCTTATCTTATAAGTGAGTACTTCCTACCCCCCCCCCCCCCCCCCCCCCAGGGGGATTCAAAGTAATGAAATCATCCAAATATAAATTTTTTGCGACAGTTGTAGACCGCGCGGAAACAGTCTGGATTTTCACTTGATCGAAGCAATTTGTGACATAATTAAAATATGTTATTGCAAACAGCTTAATACTGGAATTTTATATTCATTCACAAATTTTGTGCTTATATCAAACAGAAAGCGAACGTTTACACTCCTTATATTAACTGATGCGTCAAAAATAATTACAGCACAGGGTGTCTTATTGAAACACAAAGACCTCTTATAAAGACATAAGGATCTATTCGAATCTCAAACACAAGTCGAAATTTGGCAAAAAGCAGGAGCCGGCAAGAGTAATCCCTGTAATCTTGTTACGTAACAAAAGTCATTCAAAATAACAATAAAACAGTTTCTTTGCTGCTTGAGAGAAATAAACACTGTCCTTGCAGAAGTTTCTTAATTGGCTCATTTGCGTGATAGTGTCGTAGATTCCTCCATTAGTTGATGAGGTCTTCCTGCAACATTAAAGAGAGCAAAAAAAGTAAAAAAAAATGATGTAAATTGAGCTAGGTAATATGTAAGAGATTTTCCGTGAGCACTTTCCTGTGCTAAACAAAATAAACTGAAGTTTAACTACCATGTCGTCATCCTAATCAGTTTGTAGTGTTGTCGGCTCACTAACTTGCTAATATTTCGTCAAAATTCAACAGAAGAAACAGTACTGAATAGTGTTAAAAGGTCCAAAACATATGTGAAAAACCCAGCTCGACTTGAAGGCTAGTTTTGTTTTTCAGTAGCCAGAAGCTCTTAAAAGAAATGACTTAAATATATCTTAGTAATAGGCATAAGTTACAAAATGTGAAGAATGTGGGTGTACACGAAAGGGATAAGCCTCAAATCAAAACACTAAAAATCTTTGATCCCAAAATTGTCCAACCAACAGGAATTCAAACCATTATTAGTGATATGAAGCTTCTGTTTATTAATGACAAGGGACAGTAAGATTCCATTCTGAGTTTGTTATTTGCAACGAAATACAAGATCGTATTAAGCTTGATTTAAGCCACACAAGTAACCCAAGTGGTTAGAAGCGTGAATTGTTTTATTTTGCGATTACTTACTTTTTTTGGAAAAGCAAATGACACGTTATCCCCAATCAACATAAACGGTGCCCACTCGTGGACCTCGCTAAAGCCGTTCTCTCTCATCCACTTCATGGCTTCATAAAGAGACTCACTGGCACTTACTCCACGAACAAGATGCTGGTAAAAGTGACTCATCAACTGCTCTGTTGCCTTGTCATCCAAAGCCCACAGTGACACCAACACTGAGCGGGCACCGGATCCTAAGAACGCACGAGCAATTCCAACAACTCCCTCGGCTCTAATTTGTCCACGGCCACTGTGACAACAGCTTAGTACCACCAGTTTAGCTCGTACTTGGACTTCTGAAATGTCAGACATTTTTAAGAGGTAGTCGTCTTCTTGTGGGATCTCAGTAGTCGAGCCAGATGGTGCAAGAGCAATTTCTCCTCTTTCAGCATTACCATGTGCCGCAATATGTATCAGACTCACTGAATTTATCCTCTCAAGTACTGCTTGCTTCGTTGCGTGCTGTCCTAACAAAGGCTCAACGCCTAGAAGTTTTCCAATCATCTCTGCTTCCTTTCTTGCACCAGGCAATGGTACGAATTTCTTATTGACATTTCCCCTGTATATTACCACACCAACATCAGGATCACCCACTACCAGAGCACCAGTCTGACTGTGATAGTCTGCAGGACTGTCCTGAATGAGCTTTAGAGTCGTCAAAGAAGGAACAACCCGGATCCTGAAAGTCTCCGATAAGTACTTCCCACTTTCATCAAGTAAAGCTGGAAATGGAACACGGTACAAGCCGCGATCAGGAACAATGATGACTTCAGGCTCGTCAAGTAAGTCAGACACAGGATTGATGAGCATTTCGTAGAACAAAGTTAGACTCAGTTTGGGATCATCCGTATCCTTTTCTCCCCGAAAAGTTTCAAGACTCTCTTCATGACAAGATTCCAGTTTCAGCTCAATGTCATTGAAAGATCGATCTTCGCAAACCTCTTCCGGTAAAATTCCAAAGCTGCGGAAACTTTCAGCCAAGATAGCAAAATATTCGTCTAAATTTTCAGCTTCCTTTGCTAAACTTGTGTGAAGAGTCTTTTCCTCCACTCTAATATTTCGGAAATGAATGGCTCCGCTTTTCTTGAGAAGCCACAAAGACACTTTTTGAAAACCGTAAGAAATGTAGAGACATGTGCAGTTGGTTTCGTTCTGCATGACATTTTCATTGCAGGTCCATGATTGCAGTTCAGCTGATATGTGCTTTTCAGCAGAGTACTGAGTTGCCATCAAGTCTGCTAGGGCTCTAGCCCGTCCCAGCTCCACAACATGAAGGGCATCCTTAGTGTTTCCAACGGCGCAAAACAATGAACTGAGCACTTGGTAGGGATAATCGTGTTTGTCTGCCAATGATATCTTAATGTGATCCCTTTCTGCATTAACACCTCGCAAATCTTCGCATTTCCTGACACTTTCAGACAGGTAGAATAACATTTCCTGGAACTTTTCTTGTGAACGCTTGATGAATGTCAGCGGCAAATAGCACAGAAGCTCAAATTCAGTGTGTCTGAAATGTTTAAATAAAGAAAGGGCCTTCTCCAAATATTCCTCAGCCGTGGCATATTCATCAAGTGTTTGGAACAAACATCCCTGGAGGAAATAATTGAATGCTTCTTGTTGTCTGTCACCAATTTGAAGTGTGATCGCAAGAGATTTCTCGTAATATTCTTTAGCCTTGATTTTATCGCCAAGAGATTCGAACAGAAAGCCCAGATGTCCATAAACAGTTGCTTCTCCTGCTTTGCTTCCAATGTCATTAAAGATTGCAAGTGCGTTATCATAATATTTTTTGCCCTCTTCGTAATTTGTAAGAGTTACAGACAATGCCCCTAGGTTTACGGAAACTCTTGCTTCTCTTTGCCTGTCACCGATTTCCACTGTGATCGTCTCTGCTTTTTTAAGATACTCGTTGGCTTTCGCAAACTCACCAAGATTAAGAAACAAATCTCCCATGTTGTCGTAATTACTTGCTTCTCCTGCTCTATCACCAATTTCCATTGTAATCGCAAGTGCTTTCTCGAGATATTCTTTAGCTTTGGCATATTGACCAAATGAATGAAGCAATTTTCCGAGGTTTCCATAACACGACGCTTCTCCTTCTCTACCATTAGTTTTCATTGTGATTGCAAGTGCTTTTTCCAGATATTCTTTAGCTTTGATACATTCGCCGAGAGATTCAAACACACTTCCTAGGTTTCTGTTTGCTCTAGCTTCTCCCTCTTTGTCACCAATTTTCATAGTGATTGCAAGAGCTTTCTCGTAATATTCTTTAGCTTTGACATATTGACCAAGAGACTCGAGCACAGCTCCCAGGCTTCCATAACTTGATGCTTCCCCTTTTCTATCACCAATTTCCCTTCTGATGGTAAGTGCTTTCTCGTGGTACTCTTTAGCTTTGACGTATTGGCCAAGAGCATGAAACACCGTTCCTAGGTTTCCGTAATCTTTGGCTACTCCCTCCCTGTCACCAATTTCTATTCTGATTGCAAGTGCTTTCTCGTGATATTCTTTAGCATTGACATATTGACAAAGAGACTGAAACACAGTTCCAAGGTTTCCACAAATTCTGGCTTCTCCTGCTCTGTCCCCAATTTCCTTTGCCATCGCCAGCGCTTTGAGGACATACTCTTTAGCTTGAACATGTTCACCGAGAGATTGAAACACAGAGCCTAGGTTCACATAACATGTTGCTACTCCTTGTCTGTCATTTATTTCTAAACTGATCGCAAGTGCTTTCTCCAGACATTTTTTAGCTTTGATATATCGACCAAGTGAGTTAAACACAGCTGCGAGGTTTCCATAGCATGTTGCTTCTCCCGCTCTGAGACCAGTTTCTCTCATGATAGTGTTTGTTCTCTCATAAAGTTCTATTGTCTCTTCATACATACTTTGAGTGTAATAGACGTCTGCAAGTGCTAAGCTAAATATCCCTTCCCTGACTTTATCACGACACTCTCGACAAATTGCGAGAAGTTTCCTGCCACACGTTATCGCATTTGCGTCATCACTGATTCCACGGTACCCCAGGAACATTATTTCATAGACTTTTCTGTAGATGGTTTGGCCAATTTGCTTTGCTATACTTGGTTCTATGCTATTTAGCAAAAGCAGGCTCTCCTTGCATAAGTCGATGGCTTTTAAAGCTCGACAGGTGTTGAGAAGAAAAGTAGCAGCCAATAAACCAATGAAGATGGCTTGTATAATTTCTTCTATGTTATTCATGTAGCCTTCTCTTTGTAAATCTTAAATTAAAAAGAAAGATATAGTTTTGCAGCATTATGTTTTGCTTTTGTGAAAAGCCTAAAGACCCGCAAAAGGCACTTTTTGGGCAAACAAATCAACTTTCCAAATCCGCTCATCATTTGCATTTCTGCCCGTTGTTCGTAAGCTGATAAGCGCCACAAGAAATATATAACTTTCGCTATATTCTTCTCCGAAATGTTTTGGTTAATCAAGAATAAAAGAGCAAACGCCTGCTATGGTCTTAAAAAGGCTTTAAAATCGCGAAATTTGTTGGGGCTGGTTCGCACTAGCAACGGAATCGGAAGCGAAATCGAAATCGGAAGCGCAAGGAACGTTACGATCCAGTGTAAATCAAAAATCCGAACCAGAAGCGGAGTCGGAAGCTCGACTGAAACGGAGTCAGAAGGATCAGAAAAGTTTCTTTTACTTCCGATTCCGCTTCCGTTTCCGTCGTTTTCGATCCAGTGAGAACAAGGTGAACGGAATCGAAATCGGAAGGAATTATCAGCCAAAAACTCATCGCAAGGCCCTTTTAAAGTTAGAGCAAGAAAAAAAATGACGGCCCTAGAGAAAAAAACTGGCAGAGGCTGTGAGACCGTTCCGGCTTTATGACAAGTCCTGCAGGGGCTTCAAAGACAACAGCTAAAAAAGGCTAGCATGGGAGGATGTCGCTAAACAAATAAAACTTCAGACCGGTATTTATTGCGGTAGTGAATACAGTTCCATTTGTTTGGTGTTTTCGTTAGTAAGGATCATGCTGTTGTATGGCTGCAGTTTTCTCGGGTTTTTTCGTTTGGGTATTAATTACCGTAGTATTGTGTCTGCTCAGAGGTTACCTAAGGGAAAAAAAAACATAGCTACGTTTGGCGGAATGCAGGATGGGAGTTACGCTGAAAGCGAGGCTTACGATTCCGCTTCGATTCTGTCGTGCCGATTCACACTAGATCAGAACTTTCTTCCGATTCTGACTCCCCTTACGACCCCGCTTTCGTCGCTTCCATCGCTATTGTACCTCTTACTAACCAATTTTTAAGGGCCGTACTGAAAGTTACTTGACCGAGATTTCTTCTGATTGATTTATGGCTCAAACGTGAAGCGCGGGGGCTATAAATTAAATTGAAAAGGCTAGGATGCGTAATTACAGGACGGACCGAGTAAACGAGGTTGTCAAGATAATTATTGTAACTCTACAGTGTGTGTCTGACGGGCTCGGGAACGATTTCTTTTCACACGAAGGGTTTCATATTTCAGAAGTAAATGAAAGTTTTAAATTTTTACTTGCTAAAAAAGTTGAGAACACTTGTCGAAAAAAATTACGAAACATTTTGGCAACAGAAACAGCTTCACAATTTTAGAGGGGCCCGGCGGTACACCAGAATATTGCCCTAGGTCTAAATTGACCAATCACAGCGAGCTTACTAACTTAGAGATGTATTAAGATACTTAATTAGTAACAGGAGCTTGTGTCGTACATTTGAATGAGAAATCGTATTTTGAACAAAATTCTCGTTTTTGATTGGCAAAATCGGTGCGCGATCACGTACTTACTATTAACTTAATGCTATGGGAGTTCTTTGAGCTCTAGGAAGCAAGGAAGCTCAAACAAATAGGTTTTGATTTCTTGAAAAAAAACCCGTTTAATTGCCCGCCAAATGCGGGGAAATAACAACCAACTGTTTTCTTTTGTGCAATGTTTTGAAAGAGCAATTTCGCGAAAAAAAAGAGCACGAGAAGTACCTAAGTTAATCTTTCATCATATATATAGGTCTTGTTCCTCTGGAAACCTATCAATTTATTTTAGATCACTGCTGATCTGACAAATTCCTGGAGGGTCTGGCAATATACAATCTTGCGACGCACATTTTATTCATCTGGCAAAGCCAAACATCTCTACGCGCATTTTCATTTTCCAAAAAAAAAAATCCACGCAAAGGGCGCGTGCTATCATTATTCGCGGAAGAACTGGGTACCATATCTTAAAATGACCTAAAAGGAAGTTTCTTAAGAATAAGACCTGTATGGAAGATTTTCTCTAGTTCATCCTCTTTTGACGGAACTATTCCGTCAGCTGTCCAACTCAACGTTCCATATTGTATACTGATTTAGGGCTGCACAGGGAATCAATTAGAATTTTCCTTTTCTTCTTCTTTCTTTTTCTATGCTATAATAACCTGCGGACAGGGGAGTTCTTCCGCTTTTGTCCGTTTCCAGTCCCTCAAAAATCCACGCCTGATACAATTCTCCTTACATAATGTGCATGACCTTTTTGTAGGAAAGTTTTAGCCTCCGCGATAGCTGGACTTTCCCAAAGAAAGGCGCTGAAATTATGATTTCGTTGAGCCTCATACTTTTTTCTGCACTGTTCAACGATTTTCCAGTTTTGAAGTAAACACTTCAAAACTGGACTGTATGCTAGTTAATTAATCTCATTTACGGAATAGCGATTTAAGAAACTGTCTGCTAAACAATGATTGTCAAAAATTAAAGAAAACACTTTTTACGCATAATAAATTTACTTTGCGCAAAACAATGTCCATTAAGTTGTTGAAGAAAGCCTTTTAGCGGGTGCTTTCTTCCAGGATGTTTTTCTAAATCATCTTTGTGAATAAGTTATTGCCATCAGCTTATTCCTGAACTTCAAGGCCACATTGCACCTTGATTAAATATACAGCTACTAATTTGTATGTGTATATCTGGCAGCGACACAATAAATCGGCTTATTTAAACATTTAGTGACACTCAAAACGACATAACATATGACATAAAGATAAAAACATAGGCCAAGTTGTACTTACCACGACAATGTTGAAGACTGAAAATACCTCGTATCTCTTGAATAGAGTGAACCTCACTGCGAAATTTATTTTATACTGTTTGCTTTGGAAAGTAAAATATCGGGACACTGTGATTCTTAAGGTCATCCGTTCCTACGGGAAATTGGAAATTGAAATTTGCTGGTGAGATCATAGGCCACCAAAACAATATTTGCAAATCGATGATAGTAATGACATTTGGAAAATAAAATTATTTTGGAATTTTGGACAAAGAGGTTCTTTTGATGGGGAAAATAATGTCGAAATCACGAAATAAAGTTGTTTGTTGCTGGTTGTCATAGCGCTTAACTGTGAAGATTCTAATACAAACTCTACGCAGTGTCTTGCCAAATGCGCGATAAAATAGAATGCTTGAGAGTGAAGGAAACTGAAACAAAATTTCCCTTGAACCTAACAATGACCAAAAGTAACTCATTTAGACCGTTATCAGACTCTATTTTCTCGTATTTTAATTCGATCATTAAACGCGCGGATAGAATCGAGAGAGAACTGTACGCGAGTGGAAAACGGAAGACTTGACTGGGTATGCGGTAGGGCCCCAGAAAAATAGAGAGACTGTATGTAGACATATTTGGAAAAAAGTGAAACGAAAAAATTCCCATTGGTTGGAAGGCGGAAAAAGTTTCATCACCTTGACAATAGCTGATCATGATTGCGTCCAGGCACCTTTGCGGCTTGTAGCATTTGTCATCATTGACACATGCAGTGATTTGTAATGGAGCTGTTGTTAAATAGAATCCTGTCAAGAGAAATTTCAACGTTTCTTCGGTGAAAGGTGGACAGAAAGAGGCTGCTATTCATATCCTTCGGTCGAAAGACGTTCTTGCAATTTTCCCGACCGGCAAAAGAAATGCAAATGATGTGAATGTTGATGAAATGGAGAGGTGATCATCGCAGTTGTACTTGCAATTGAAGCAATCGCACATTTTAGCCCGAGAAACACTTTCAGAGCTTTAACGGGATTCGAACCCATGACCTCTGCGTTCGCGCTGCAGTGCCCTACCATCTGAGCTATGAAGACCCAAATATTGGGAGCAGACCAATTTATCAAGTTCATCTTAGCCCGTGACAGGAATGAGACGTGAAATGAAGTTGATTTGAACTGCAGGAATACAGATGAAATTGAGATATGATCATCGCAGTAAAAAAGAATAGCTTTATAGTTGGTAGAGCACTGCAGCGCTAACACAGAGGTCCTGGGTTCAAATCCCGCTGAAGGCCTCAAAATTTTTTTTCGGGCGTGTGTATGATCACCTGACCTCAAATTTACAGTCCGCCATATTGGAGAAACACGTTGCTGACTTTTCCTAGTGTTTCTTCTTCATAACGTCAGCCCTCCAACATGGCCGCCTCCAGTACTTCCGTGACGTCACTGACACACTCATTTCTCGCCAAATAGAATTGTTTGGGAAAGGGGGCGGATAAAAAAAATATAAAAAATTGCACAGTGAGGCTACACCTTCTGCTATTAATAAGGCTTTTACAATGGGCCTTCCGCTTCCATTGAGTTCCTAAAGAGGTCGAAAGTATCAGGGCTTGAATGCTTCATGATCAACACTTTTGTAACACCAACCAAGCGAAAAAAGGCAGCACAATGCGGTTTATTTTTGGCGGACTATAGACAATTCAAAAGATCAAAAGGACCACTAAGGAAAGGGTTGCACTCCAAAGAGAAGCAACCCCAAAATACCCAGTTCAGAGACATAGCCATGAAGGATTTTAGATAAACCCTTCAAGAAAAGAAACAATGATGAAACTGATAAGGGACGCTAGACATATGACCTCTAAAGATCTATATATTTTCAACTAGAACCAAACCGGCTGAGATCCAATGAACGTCCATGAAGATCAGGGTGATTAACAGTACCGCTCTTCTACAGAAGAACATTTTGCACCACTAGCGAGTCAAAGGTTCCGACAAAAGAGCGGACTGGAGAGAGAATGTCGGTATCTTTCAACAGGACGAAATCAACGGTTGGAATATAGGGGTCTACGACAGAAGTGAGGCGACTCAACAACTCGCAAACTGTGGCAAGAACGGAGTCAACTACACTTTAAATACACTGCCGTACTGCAAAAAAGCGTACTTAATGAGAAACCTACTACATAAAGTTAACTCAGAGGAATCTTTTTTCGTGTCCCCAGTTATTAATGAAACTGCCCCAGAGCCTTGATTATATTAACAAAATCGGACCAAATGTTTACCACAAGATCAACCTACAGATCCATAATTTCGGTGTCAAAGTCTTTGTTATAACACCAAGAGAATAACAACGTAGTCAAGAACGTTAAGTAGGCCGTGGCTTGATTTTCTGATGATTTTTGTAGAGTAAATGATTTCAGTTCTCCTCCTGAGTGAAAACGCTCAAGACGTGTAACGTCCGTTAGCGCGCGCATTAAGCGCGAGGGGCAGCGCGAGCAAGGCATCACACACGCGTCACAAACAGCAAAATGAATCTAGTTTGCAAGTTTACCATGGAAACGATCAGTTGTGAAAAGTTTAGCTTGCCGAGGACACTGCGAAAAATCGTTTGCTCATTTCGCCTGTAGTCTCAAGTTCGTTTTGTTGTTGAATCACCTGAGTTTGACCATGTCTGAGATTAATGAACACTTATCAAACAGAATGGAATCACGTGGTGAAAAGCGTGTTATTAATTATCCGAATTCGCCTGAAAGCGTGCGCTTAAAGAGAAAGCGCAAAATGGAAACAGAAACAATTTCGCTGAAGACGAGAAGGCGCATTGAAAATGAGGTGAGTAAAAATTCATTTGACTTAAATCATGTAAAGCGTTAAGGAAATACTGTGTAGACATTCATCCAAAGATATAGAATCCTTTCGATTCAGGTTTTTTGTGAAGGATAACGCGAAATTGTGTTCTTAATTCATTCCTTTCTGTTTTTGACTTCTCTTCATAAGAAAAGAGACTCAAATAACAAATGAAGAAATAGATGCCGTTGTTTTCTTTATAATATCTTTAAAAGAATAAATGGACTCACAGTTGATTTTTGTGTTCTTACAAGTGAAACTTATTTTAACATTTCATGTTTGTTTTCATCAAAGGGTTCCTTTAGCCAGAGACGGGGAAGAGACGCGTCTAAATTCCAGAAGTAATGAAAAAAAAATTAATAACTTTTATAGACCCAAAAAAGATTTCTGAATGAACTGGTTTTTTTGTTTTTCTACAGAAACAAATTGAGATGTATCTGTAGCGAGTCTGACAAAGACTATCTAAAGAAAATCACTAGTCATGACAGCTTTTTGTCTCTTGATTATGAGGTGAGGTGGTTTCTAATCTGGCTCAAAATTGTTGTAATCGTTGGTTTTACGAACTGTTATATCCATTACAGTTTATACAGCTTTTTGTGCATGAAGCACTGCACCGTAGACTTTCTAACTTACCCAATCGCATGAAAAATAAACATTGATTACTATTTTGCCTTTGTCGTACTAATAACTCTGCGTTCTTTGTGTATTTTGTTTCTTCAGAAACTTGACTGGGTAAACGCCGAGATGAAATTCACAGTCAGCCGGCAGCTTGTCATCTTGGGACTCCGCCATTTATGAAGACGATACGGTAATACAGGCAACATTTTTCTTCAAATTCTCGCAACATTGTTGCATTGCAAGCTGAAACCCACTGTTGCGCGTATTGCCACGTTTGTGACCAACTTGTCTCGCAACAAAATTGAGGCAACATGTTGCGCAAAGTAGACTCGAGTTCTACTTTCTGCAACAAATTTTAGTTTTGTTGCTCGTATTACAACTGAAGCTTCAACTTGTCTCGCAACAAATTTGAATTCAACGCTTGTGATCAGAAATTAAAGTCATCAATTTGCTATGCACAAAGACCTCGAGGGCTATCATAGTCTTTGGGACACCTCGTTTGTCCCTTCAAAACAAGAAGAACTGTCGCTTCCTACTGAGAGAACTTCGCTGGCACGAGAATTAAGAACAAAATGACGGCCAGAAGTCGAAGTGGAAGTTCGTCGAAAAGTTAAATTATATGAAAGAAGGAACCATCTTTAATCACACACGATTGACCAATTATACTTGAAACTTTCGCAGACTTGCAACACTAGATTTTGCTGCGAGACAAGTTGGTCACGCACGCGGTAATACGCGCAACAGAAGGTTTCAACTTGCAATGCAACAATGTTGCAAGACAAGTTGAAGAAAAATGTTGCCCGTATTACCGGACCTTAAGGGTAAAGAAGCAGTATGGTTAGGTCGAAAAATGTTAACAGTCTGCGAGACTCGAGAAAGCCAGTTGAAGATTTCGAAAAATGGTGCATAAAAAACTAATCCTCCCTCCCCTCCCTTGCTACAGATAAACGTGGGAGAAATTCCTTCCGAGGCTAATCTTTAGCGCCAAGCAAGGCATCGTCACGTGATCGACATGTATAAAGAGATTGACACTGATGAGCATTGTGTTTACGTCATGGAAAGACCGAAAGTCTGTTAAGACCTATTTGACGTCATACAAGACCGAGACAGCTAGGGTCGACCACTGACAGAACGAGAGGGCGGCGATATTTTGCCCAGATCCTCCAGGCCAACATCAGCTGCGAGGAGACTGGTGTCCTACACCGAGACATTAAACCAGAGAATATCCTGGTAGACATGTGCACTGATGAAGCCAAGTTGATTGACATTGGACTGACTTCTGAAGAGCAACAAGAACCTTTCACAAAATTCAAAAGTGAGAATATTGCTGGAGTGTCTTGTGTGCGACATTTGCAAGTAAAATAAAACTGGGCAGCATGTGTAATAGTGTGATTTGTTTTTATTAAGCCACACCACAGTACATGCCTCCTAAATTCAGTAAATTCAAGCAATATGACGGTGCTTAGGGCACTGTGCGCCAAATGGGAATCCTTCTTGTGGATATGCTGTCACCTGAAGTCCTAGCATTTAAACATCCACGTCACGCTCTGAGCATGGCACCTAGAGTACCACACCAACTTTCACCAGGTATTTCACTACAAATCTCTCTCTTAATCCCTTTGCCAAGTACAAATACTTTTCATGTTTCTTTTTATTATAAACCTTCAGCTCCGTATTGATTCTGTAGCGGGTAATTTCAACTTCATGATCCAATATTTAGTTTGTTTCAGGCAATATATCAAACTCGAAAGACTGTCTCTCACCACATTTTCAAACATCGAGAAAGTTGAGTTACGTTTCAGGCTTGACCGAAAAAATGAAACATCTTCCAGGTTTATTTTCGCAGCTGCTTAGGTTCTGTACATACTGCGATGATCCTTCATGTTCGCACACGACTGATATTCATTGACTCTTAGTCTTTATTTGTTGTATAGATGTTTATATTTATCTTTTTCTTTCTTTTCAACAGAGGCAAAGAACCTTATTTACTCGCTGCAGAACACGACTCCAAGCAATCGTTCAACTCTGAAACAAACTCTAGAGCATCCATGGTTTTCTATGACAGACTAAACTTCCATCATTACTAGGGAAACACATCAGTTATTTAGTCAATGAACTGAGTTGAAAGAGGATAAATATTACTGATATTAATTACATAGCTGACTTGTCGGCTTCTGAGCCATTAAACGTTAACAGTGGAATGTAGATTTTTGCACACTGAAGTCAGACCGTATATAACAGCTGTGCAGAGATGTTATTACAAACTATTTTACAGTATCTGCAAATTATGAAACTGATCTGTTATTGATCTAATAAAACATTTATCAGATCAGCCTGTAATAGAGGCTTTTGATGAATTCGTCAAATTTATTCGATTACAGACTAATTCATTAGATTTACTGAGAACGTTAACCTAACAATATACAATAACAAAATTGGATAGATCATTGTTTTTATTCCGTTAGAGAGTCCTTTATTTCCAATAAGCTTTTGAGAAAGTCAGGCACGGAGACATGCAAATCTGTACAATGTGTATATAGACTAATCATAAAATGATGTAGTATATTTTAAATCAGAATAGTTTGTGAATAAAATATTTAGGTTTCAAAGAGTGTGTGCTTATCTTTACTTGATTTCTATGCGCTGTTGTACTCTGGATTTGATTCTGCGTACATTGAATGTGTTATCAGAAGAGAGAAGACATAAAAAACGGTGCTTTAACGTTTTGTGTGCGAATCTTTGTATAAGGCGTCCTTATACAAAGTCAGATCCACGTATTGAATTGCTGGAAGACACTCCGGTTATAAAAGAACTCTTGAAAAAAAATTCACGCTAAGGCAGACGTTTCCTAAAAGAAACACTTCCTCTTTTCTCTAATTCCCGATAAGTTTAGGACAATGTAATAACTGTTTTATTTGCTAGTAAACGAACCACCATCCCTGCCCACGACTACCAGGGTTGCCACGGGTTAGAAAATGGTAGGGGAAAAAACTTCTTCAAGGTCAGGGAATTTTATTTTGAGTCAGGAAAAATTGCCATTTTGAAGAAAAGTTAAGGATAATTGAAATAATTTACACGGCTAATTTAATACCATTGAAGGCTGGAAGAAACATTTGGGGTCACTGTGATCTAAAGGATATTTGACATGAAGGAAAATTTGTTTAAACTTAAAGAAAAAGTGGAAAGGACGGCTGTAAAATGAAGCTGGAAGTCACTGTCATATCTGACATTTTGTATGCATTTGATCAGGGAAATTTTATTTTTATCAGGGAAAAAAGTCAGGAAATTTTGACAAATCGTGCCTAAGGCAACCATGGACTGTTATTATCAAAGGACCCAGCTCGGTAAAAACCTATTTTACATGCATATAAAGTCATTATATTAGAGGACTCCGTGAAGACTCTTCCTAAAAAATAAAGCGTTCTCAAGTTTGTTTACCTTAGTTTGCAAGTCCATTGGCTTCATTTCAATGCGATCTGCCAAAATAGTCAGTAACTTTTCATACGAGCTGTGAAATGAGTTCTGATCAGCACAATTCGG
>JAHPZR010049867.1:0-7500 GCA_019787425.1 Platygyra sinensis | reverse complement strand
AGCTATGTTATCTATCAAGACGGCTAGCTCTGGTCAAGCATCGGAAATTATCGAAATATTACAGCTACCAGCGAAATGTTTACATAGCTCCACTCCTAGGTCAAAGAAATCACAACCAAATCACCACCTCCCCCCCTCAACCCGCCATCACTATCACCAAGAGACTGTGATGTAACAAAAAACATATCCCTGTGCCTCATGATAATCTTTTTTCAATCTATTTTAAACTTCATTCCCCTGCACGAATTATTAACACAAAACGCCCAGACTTGCATTCCAACCCACTTAAACGTTGTTTCTCGGAAAGTATTGAACGGATTGAATGGAAAAATCATCTCTTTCGAAGGGTTTTTCAAAGCGCACGACAGCAACAATATTTTTTTTCCCATTTAAAAGAACTTTCGCTCTGAAAATACCGGTGCAAATGTTTGCTTATTTCATTTCGAAAGTGCCTTGTAATATTTACCACAGTTTGCAGGTCCACGACGAAAAGAACTGCTTCTCCGACACTACCGCACCGTTTGGAACGAGAGAGGACAGGAAAATTATCTTTCATGTGCTTATCCTAAGTTTACCTCGAGAAAGAGTCATTTCTCTGTATAACTGATTCACACAAGACACAGAATTCGTTTCTTGAAAAGTACTGAACAGAAGATTCAAGCGCCAAAGATCTTTTTCAATGCGCTGGACAATTAGAATTTTTGTTCCCCTTTCCTCGTGAATTGCACTGTGAAAATCCAGGCGAAAGTTATTTTTAGATATTCGATCAACTATTGAAACCAAATCTTTGATGTAATTACGCCATTTGAATTGACCAATCAGGTATCTTTCCTAAAACAGCCTCGCACTATGACCATGCGCTAAAATTAAATTGAAAATGACCGTCATTGAAAGAGGCCTATGTATGGGGTATGTGTTCTCTTACACTGTAGTTCAGTCTCTTTTTGCCGTTATTACCTGGGAGATGCAGATCTATGATAAAACGTGCAGTGTATGTGGACCACTCGGGTTCTGGAAATTGTGGAAGGTGCAGTAATCTGGAAATCTGCGTTGCCAGTGTAAGAATCTTTGATACAGCGGGTACACTGAAAAGAAAATTATCAGACCAAGAATAAGGGTTGTACCGCAATGATTTGATTTATTGCGCTCTCAAAGTGTCATTTAACTAATACAGCTGTAAGATCCCCCTTCTAAGTAAGTGCCCCTATTTCAATAGCACCCTCTACCTATAAGCATCAATATCATAGAAGTGACATTCAAGGTACATGTTTGTAGTAGACGAATGACTTGTGAAGTCTGCTTCTCATCAAAATCTGATGTTGAAGGTTACCAGTTCTCCCAGTTCTCCCAGTTGTTACAGTTCTCAAGTTAAAGTATCCGGGATTGACAACAACAACAACAACAACAACAACAACAACAACAACAACAACAACAACAACAACAACAACAACAACAAAAAGCAACCATCTATTTTGCCAGACTAAGAAAGAGAGAAAAAAGCAGAATAAAACGTTTATTAAATAATGTACCTAGAAGTAAAAATAGCTATTCAGAATACTAAGAAAACTAAACAAGCTTAGTAGATAGAAAAAAACTTTACCTTGATTGCAATATGTACATGTATAATCAAAATGAATAACAAAAGACAAAAAAAACACAAAAATACAAGAGACAAACAAAGGAACATAAAAAGTAATTAATGAGAAGACCAAATTTGTATTAAGGTTTGTTTAAATGTGATCATTACAGTAATTCGGAAGAAAAAAGATATGGAAAAAAAAGGTGGAGAGAGAAACAAAACATGGGAGAAAATTCAGATTTCGTGTTTGCAAACCCGGAACAAGAAATGACTTCTGATGAAGGACTAGCCAGCTTGTTAATCTGATTCCAAGAACTGGAAAGA
The DNA here is from genome assembly GCA_019787425.1 of Platygyra sinensis. Classification (NCBI taxonomy): domain Eukaryota; kingdom Metazoa; phylum Cnidaria; class Anthozoa; order Scleractinia; family Merulinidae; genus Platygyra; species Platygyra sinensis. Next base: position 5,597 of record JAHPZR010049867.1, on the reverse strand, counting down.
AAACAACCTTTCATCTTTATCAGACCTGTGATAATTTTATTGTATACTAACACAAGGGGACACAAGCAATTGGCATCACCACTTCCAAACTTCATGTGATGTGGAATATGTCTGGTTGCCTGGAAGTACGGAAGCTGACCCTGTTTTGCCCACCTGGAATAAAAGATACCAACTGAGTGTGTTTGGATTGGCTGAACAAAGTGCTACAGATTACATTGCATCAGTACACAGGAAGGTAACCATCAAGCTGATGTTGTGTTCCTCGTTAACACTGTATTAGTACTCATTGACTAGGGTATTGCTTAAGGTTGGTTTTCACTAGCAATGCAATAGAGTGTGACTCTGAGTTGCAATCGGAAATGTGGAGTTATAAATCAAGTAATACATCAAACACGAAAGACTGTTTTACCACATTTCGAACTTGCAGACTTTTAAACGCGTGTTTTGCATGTACAATAAGCTGCATTTATACGCTGCAATTTTAAGCCAACCCTCTGAAGTCCAATCGGTCAGTTTTAAATGTGAACAATGGTGGACCGTAATTGCTGCGAAGGCCCCAGGCTTCGCAGCAGACTAATTTCGGTCGCGTACGTGACCAGCCAGGGTTCCCCACGCCAGATGCCAGGCTCATTTAAAAAATTTTGGATGTATGTATATCACCTCATTTGCCTCGATTTCAAGTAATCGAACTTCTACCATCAAAGCGGTATCGATGTGGAAGAGAAAATCCTGTTTCGTGTAGAAAGCCACGTTTTCGCGGGCGAAGAGTTTGAAAGTAAGTGAAGGTTGAACAAATTCCTATGACTAAAGCCGATTTGTTTCTCAGAATATTTGAAGCATATTCTGGAACATTGGAACGCTTTGAAACCCTTAACGGACTGAATTGTACAGCGGGTGAAACATTGATTTTACCTTGAAAAACCACTGCCCAACAAGACCGCCTTTTTTCTTTCTTTTGTGTAGCAGTTGGTTCGACTGAATTAAGATCAACGTTTGACTCAAATTAGACATTCTTAATTATTCGAGTCGACCCAAATTGTCATTAGCTTCGGCTCATCTGAAGTATGGCGTTTGACCCGGGCCTAAGAGCCCGACAAACGTTTTCATTTATAGATTTCAAGGATGTAGTTAGTAAGTTAGTGAGCTAGCCGAAAAGCATGCCGAAAGTAAAATGATAATTTTTACGAGAGGACCGCTGCAAGGTTTCTCTTTTTCAGGTAAATTTTGTGTACAGTCGGCAAGGAGGCGGAGATGATTGACGTCCACCACTTTTGTCTAGACTTTTTTGCGCAGAAGGTTGCGTCTGATTGATAACCGTTGTAACGTAACACCATAGGCAATCCAGGCTCACTGTGCGTGACACGTGACATAACACGGGTAAATTATAGAGAACATATGAGGCGAAGTTTAGGTCTGAAAATTCGCTAGAAAATGGAAATAAAAATCGAACAGTTTATTGTGTCGACCTCAGTATGTGTTTTAAAACAGAAAAGTTTTTAACCTTGTTAGCCTTTGGCAAAATACTCTAATCTAGTAGCTCATGTTGACTCATCCCTCTAAAATACTTCCTAAATGTCATAAAACATGTTCCAGATAACCTTCACTTGCAGCAATTCCCTTTCCAATGGAAACTGCTAGTCACTAGAAATATTTTGTATCAAACAACTAATTCTAGAGGTGATAGAATTATAATATCATTCTGTTGTTTTACAAACTCAGTATCAATGTACAAAATGTTACAGGGCTCGAAAAAAGTGTGGTCCAATTGTCTGGGACAAGTAGATTCTCCTTCTGGGCAAGTAGCTTTCAATTGTCACTTACCCTATGGACAAGAGATCAGGTAAGTGGTCTGCCAGCTAAATCATAAAAAGAGAAAGCTAAGACTTGTCCATGGCAATCATCGTTTGAGAGATACTTGTACTAAGGTAAGCAGGAATTCAAGGTTTTTCAAGCCCTGATTTTACATACAATAACTTCAGTAAGATTTTTTCACACCTACCTCACCAAGTCACTGACAAATACTGGTTCATTTATCCATAGCAAGCCGAGATAACAGAATGCCAGTGTGGACTGAAGAGTTACGTGACCACTCTCAACCTTTGTTGTTCTCTTTGATTGACTTAATGTTAGTGAACCAACAAATTCATCCTCACTGCTATCTGAGCTGTCCTCACTTGCAGGAATGTCTTCAATCATTGGCTTCCTGTTTTTGCCAGAAAGTGCAGTCCGGTTGCCACCAAGATTGAGAACATCAGCATCATTGCAATCTTTTGATGGAACATTTAAAGGGTCGTCATCTGATAACAGAGAGCAGTTCAAAATGGTAAAAAATCCTCAAGTACTTGATCCTATAAGCAACACTATTTCTCTACAGTCGAACTTCAGTCTCTTATAACGGACACCTAGGGACAGTTGAAAGTGGCTGTTGTATGAAGTGACCGTTATGGGGAGGTTTAGGTGTAATATTTAATGAAAACTTTTTTGTTGGGGGAATTCTACATTTTTATTATTTTAAAAAAAATATTATTGTCAGTAATAAAGATACATAACACAATCAGGATTGTCAATAAAACAGACACGCCTGTAGAGACCAACAACACATGGCATGGTACAAGTTTTGTGCCATTACAATGGACTTTTGTATATGTTGCAGTTAATTTTTGGTCTCAGTTAATTTTATAATTTTACTAGTTAGTTTTTTTTTAAGTAGGCAATGTTATTTCTAACTAGTTAGTTTTCTTCTGACTAGGTGATTTTTCCACTTTTTTTTTTGACGGGGGGGGGGGGGGGGGGGGAGTGTTTCTCAAAAAGAGTAACACGCTCACCACCAGCCCTAACCCTTTACTAATTCCTAGTGCTATTGACCCGCCCCTAACCCTATCTCTATTCCTAACCCTATTGACCCCCTGACCCTATCCCTAGACCCCCCCAGTTTTTTTTATTATTTTGCACTCTCCTGGATTTGAACTCAAAACCTCTGACTTTGAAGTCATCTTCATCTCCACTATGCCACACAAGCAATCGCTGCAAATTTGCTCATATTTGTGGGTCTAATAAGTTATTGGTCCCAGGCTCACCCTTCTCCTTTGACCCAAATTAACCTGGTTTGAAAATTTCAACCCAGTTTGAAAAATATGAACCAGTTTGAAATAAAATCACCTAGTTAGAAAAAAACTAACTAATTAAAAATAAAATCACCTGGTTAAAAAAAAACTAACTAGTTAAAAAATAAATCACCTAGTTAGAAAAAACTAACTAGTTAAATTATAAAATTAATTGAAACCAAAAATCAACTGCAACATATACACTGTTCATTTAAAGTGTGGTAAATAATTACCTTCATTCAATTCCTCATCACTGAAATGTGAGCATAGTTCTAATTCATCATCATTTTCATCATCATCATCAACCCTAACTTTTCTGCCACTCTTCTTTCTTTATTTACGTCCAATAGCTCAGCGTCCCGATGGTAGAAAATGGATGCTTTGGTTGGCACAGTCCCTTCAAGAGAACCTGTAAAGGCAGTGCCTGTCACCTGTAAGTACTTGTACCACAGCTTGAATACAACATCCTCAGGACAAAAAAAAGCACAAATATTACTTAGCAAGCATATAGGTGTAGTAAGTAAATTCCACAACAGTTTAAGTGGTAGCAGATACCATCAGAGCTTATCCCACTTTCTGTGATATGAAGCAACTAAGTCAGAGTATTTCTACTCCCCCCTGGATGGGATGCTAGTTGTAGTCACTGGTTAGAAAAGATTTTCAAGTGAGTGTTATGAAACAAATCAAAGAAACTACTCTGGCCAATTACAAAGGACACAGACAACCACAATTAAAACATGGAGCAAATACTTATAATGTTCATGTCACTCACAGCAAGCTTAGGAAAACATTACATATGCCAGTGAGTCACATTGGGTTTGGTTTGACATCTGATTGAATGAGAAGTTAGTCCTAGTTCTCTTTACACACTAAATCCATAAGGACAGTAAAACAAAAAAGCAAGAGAAAATTATTACTCTATGCTCAAGCAACATCAACTCCATCATTCCTAGATTAAAGGCAGATAATGTATAATCAACCCCAAAAAAACTTGGCCAGAGGTAAACAAGACCCAAGGGGGGGGGGGGGGGGGGGGGTACTTAACAAAGTTTAATACGGGAAGGATCCGCCCCAAGGTCCAAACCCCTTAGCCTTTTATATACCATTTTGGCAGAAAAGTTACCTCTTTTATATAGCCTTTTATTGAGAAAAGGTACCCCTTTCATATACTACTTTAGAATACTGCACCCCTTTCTTAAGCCTGCTTGTAATGGAAGTTAATGAACAATCATACAAGATAGGAAGAATATCAAACATTACCAGAAGAAATGCCAATATGTATGGACCAAAATCCCAAATATTTAATTAAAAAGCCCTTTTAATTTAAATACCTAAGTTTATGATTGATTTCACTACTCTTTTATAGTGGAGCTACGGTGGCTTGAAGGGCCGCCCAAGCAGGAGCCCCCGATATCCCATATAGGGAAAATAAAGGACAACCCATAAATTGATTTTCTTATGTTATACGTGGCCAGTACGGAAGTCTCTGTAGGGCTGCCGTGAGCGTGTACGCACGACGACGACGACGGCGGTGGTGGAGCAGTCGCACAACATGGTGGCCATACTCCAAATAATAGGTTGACAGAGGACATGCAGCGTACTTTTTTGATATTACGACATGTTATGGATCAATTGACCACCTGTCAAATGAAGTTATCTGCTGACCTAGTATCAGGTGACCATATTGTGGGCCTCAAGTTTGTAGCTCGATCAAGGGTCGCATGTTTTATTAACGTTGACCGCTGCCGGACCACAGTGCTGGTTTTTGATTGGATTCACAGGCCCTCCTATCAGGTTTACTTGTTGAACCAGAGCCGGGTTTTTTACGGAAGCCTGTTAACTCAAACATGAGGCGCTTACACCCTTTCTTAGGAATCCAGGCCACCCGCTGTTTCGGCGTACACCACATGTTACACCCAACAGCGGAGGCCCGCGTTATTCCTGTGTGTATACCTACTAGAAACCTTCAATGATATCCAGGCTCAAAGAGCCATTACGCCAGCGTATATATGGTGATCAAAAGCTCACGGTCTTATCAACCCGACACTACTTTAATGCCCGTGGTGTTTGTTGTTGGCTGAGTACATATCAAGTATGGGTAATGGGAGAGATCATGTGTATCCGACGGGGGCGTTATATTCCCTCATTTATAGTCACACTTACATCGTCGGAGAAAAACACTGTATCAACGAGTTCATAGATATATCACGAAAGAGCAAAATTTCTTCAACCCAGCCGAGCGATAGAACACAGCTTACGTACACAATTACTTATCGCACGCGCGCACAATTCACGCAGCTGCCATGTGGTGTTAGCTTCCAAAAAAGTCATATTTAAAGCCAACGCTATATAGTGATTCCGCTAAAAAAATCCTATAGCTAAATTCCTAATAAACAACTTTGAAAGTGGAAAACCAGCGAAAATCAAAATGAAGCCCTGGTCTGTACGAAAATAGACGTTAAGTAAAACAGTTATGAGATCAACGTTTTAACT
>JAHPZR010049865.1:0-14021 GCA_019787425.1 Platygyra sinensis | reverse complement strand
TTAAGAAATGATCTAAATGAAATCTCTAATGTAAAAAAGAAATCATTGAAAAAGATTCAATACTGGCAGAGAAATGGCGGTTTTAAGGCGGGAGTCCACATAAAAGCTGTATTTTGGCTGGGTATTATGTTTTTAATGCAAATATCAAGCAAGCTAACAAGCGTATCTATCATATTGGGGCATGTAAGAAAGCCCACCTTCCTGATGAAGTTGGCCTCACGACCTACACAACAAAAATTAGACCCTTGCTTGAGTATGCGTGTCCTATCTGGGGAGGTATTCCTGATTATCTTTCCCTGGAGCTCCAAAGAATACAGGACCGTTGTTTAAAGATCCTTGGCCTTCCAAAAGATGCCCTCGAAACACTAGCAAGTAGAAGAAGCAACCTTACCAAAAAAGAGCCGGAACGGATGATGAGGAGCGATACCTTTAAACACTTCTTTGAACAATCTGATCATAGCTATAATCTTAGACGCAAAAAATGTAATCAAGTGCCCTTATCACGTACAGTGAGACACCAGCAATCTTTCATCCCAAGAGCACTAAGACTATTTAGTTTTTAGATTTTATTATCTTGTTATATATGCATTCTTATTATATTTGTAAAAGCACATTAATTCTATTGCCATTGTGTTTCAAATAAAGTTTATTATTATAAATATCTCGTTTACGTTTCAAGCAATCGAGAATCTCTATGCTCATTTCACATATCTATGTTCTGGGTCGTTTTGTAAATTTTTGGGGGATTTTTAGGTATATTTGGAGACAAATAGTTTTTCTCAAAGGATTAGTAAAATTTATGGAATAGAAATTTTTGAAGATTTGGTGTTGTTTTAAAATTAGAGTTTGAAGTTAAAAATTGGTAAATACACTCCAAACAGTCGCCAAACAACCTGGGGTGCGATTGTGCGGTCGGGCAACTGTCTGGACTTAAATTCAGGTGTACCCCCTCCTTAAGTTTTGGCCGGAAGTAAAAATTACCCGTCTGATTGACATATTTAGCGCTGTTTCCGTGATTCGGACGCTCGCATTTAGAAATCGTGAAAAATTCGACAATTCATTTTATTTCAAAATTATTGGTTTAGTTGGATAGCCAGCTCTGCTCTGTAACGTTTAATTTAATTTGATATAGTGGCTTAGGTATCTACAGTTTTTAAATAGGTACGGGTTGGAAGTGTCATATTTCACCATTACGCCTCCAGCGGAACATAATTTGAGCATAATATCCTTGCTTCACGGGTGACGCCTGAAAGCATAATACTCTATTTTTCGAGAATAATCCGACAGACCTCAGGGTGCGTTTCTTTAAGAAAATCCAAGATCGGATTCTTAAATCCGAAAGAAACGCACCCTTAGTCTCCAGTTTTGCGCTCAGCACGAAAAGCTCGTTTAGAAAAAACATCAACAAACGGGCAAAGTAAATTGTGTCATTTTCCATTTTCAACCGGACAATAAGCATTTCCTTTCCATTATTCTAAAATAAAAGGGAATTTTAAAGCACCCACTGAGGTATTGCTTCTATTCTGCTGAAAGCAGCAGAAATTTTGCGGGATTTTTCATGACACGTAATTACCTCCTGCGTGTGAATGGAATCGAAGAGACTGGGCCTGCTACGTCAGCCACAACCTATCACGTGACTTAACGGAGGGGAACAAAATGGCGGCCGAGATGACTTGATTCCAACTTGTTTGTTTGTTTCCAAAAAGCTATGATTGTTTCGCTGTCTTGAAAGTAGTGGATAGAAGGGTGATCACTGCCAAGGATAGCTCTAAATTTGCGCCATGTATGAAAACACTAAGACGCAAAATATGTTTCTTACACGGGCTTTGGAGAAGATACTCAACGACAAGGAGACCAAAAAATCATATCACCAGCAGTTGAAGAAAGCCTGTGAGGTTGCATTAGGTAAGAGATAATACAGAAAACTCCCAAGCTCAATTCGAGGCTTTTATCATCACTGTTAGTCTACCCTATGTAGATCTGGCCTAAATTCAACAACTCCGGAGTTAATTTACTTAAATTGTGCGATCTTAGAATGTAGTGTTCAAAGTTCGAGAAATTCTTCTTTCGAAACAGGTGTGAAGACCAGATGCCACATCTAAAATAGAAATGTGATCCTTTTTAAAGCTTGTTTTATGTCAGTGACCATCTAACGTTTTTTCCCATTCTGAAATACTCTCACGTCGAAGCGAAGTGATATATATTTTTGTGGATCGTGGACAAAGTCATTTAATATTGTAAATATGTAAATTGTTGAAATCTCGTCACGCTCTGATTGGTTTTGGTTTAAAAGTCGAACAGGAAAATCATGTGCAGCTTAAAACTAGTTCCCCTAAAAGTATTATTTTAGTTCTTCTGTTGAAATAACTTCTGTAAATTATTGTTTTTATCCGAGATGTTTGACTCGTACTGAAATGCAAACAGAAAATATTTCTAAGTGATCAATATCGTAATACTGTATTAAATGACTGACCTATACTACGCTGTGTTAAACTCACCCTTTTCCGTCAAAGTGATACAATTCTTGGTATTCCGAATTATGAAGTTGAATTTCTGTTTATTTATTTAGTCTCTTGTACATAATTTAAGGAAGAAGGCAAATGAAAAATAGTCCTTTCTTGAAAATATAATAGATACTGTTACAATTCGAACATTAATGTATCTAATATTATCAGGAAGAGAATGGAAATCATAGTGACTTGCGCAGTTGATACACACCTCTCGTATCGTGCCCTGTGATTTGTTGATGCATGCGACATGGTTGCGTGGGTTGCAAGCATAATATGATTGTCTTGTTTCGTCTATGTAATGTCAATTTTCATTGTTAATTTACAATAGCTTACTACATTAGCTTCGTTATTTGTTCTTCTTCGTTATTTGAGCTTGCTTTTATACTGTACATGTTCAGGGTTGTTAGGGTTGTGAGTGTTGTGAGGGTTGTCAGGGTTGTCAGGGTTGTGAGGACTGTCAGGGTTTAGGATTCCGGCCTGCTCAGGTGCTTGAGAAAAACTCTGAGAACCCCCACAGCCCTGACAGCCCTCATAACCCTCGCAACCCTCACAACCCTTGCAACCCTTGCAACCCTGACAACCATCACAACCCTGACAACCTTAATTGACAACCCCCATAACCCTCACAGCCCTAACATCCCTCGCAACCCTCACAACCATCACAACCCTGACAACCCTCACGACCCTCACAACCCTGACAATTTCCGAACGGATTTTCCATTACTGTTCCATTTGACTTTCCCTGGTTTTAATATTCACCAGTAACAACAGATTTTGTTTCTGTAGCCACAATAAGTAAAAAAATGTCACAGTTTTCACTTCAGCCAATCACATAGCTTGTTCTGAGAGTTGTGAACTGCCTCAACTTTCGTGGCATGTGAATTTCTTTCTTTCATCCAGCAATATTGTTCTCTCCTTGATAATTACATTAGATCCATTGAAACATTGCATTACAGTAGGCTTGATTTGTATTCACATATAAGTTCTTCGACAAATCTTGAGCAAACTTGTTTAATAGATTTTGATTGATGTTTGGTATGACATGTGAAATGCTTTTATTTCTTGTTGGTTTGAATATTTACTCATTAAATATTATTATTTGAAATGTTTTCATGTTATTTGATAGCATTTTTATAATTGGTTACATTACTGATCATTAAACTGTATAATACCAGTTGGTGAATAAAAGAGAATACTTAAACACATATGTTCTCAAAGCGATGAACAACACAGAGGCTCTGCCACAATAATTTTAGTCTTCATTATTTAAGAAACAGAAAATATATTCCCATGTCTCTTCAAGTTCTGAGTATAAGCTTTATCTACCTTCACCCCTCTAAGTTGTTTTTGGACTCCACAGGTTGTGACAGTTATTGATAGTTGGAATAAGATTTAAGCAAGGGACTGGGATATTCTCTGTTTCTTTATTGTTAAAAACACTGGAAAACTGACTGTTTAGCTCGTCCGCCTTAGCTCTTAGCTCAGTAAACACTCCATTTAATTTTCCACTTTAAGTTCTTGGATATCTGTGCCCTGTTTTCTTAGTTTTTTATGTGTGACCAAAATGCCTTTGTTTTGTTTCATGGATTCATTGAGGAACTCAGCTTGGAGAACAATATTTTTGAATCTCCTAAAGTTTCACCAGGTTTTATAACTTGGTATAAACAGAGGGAACTTGATTCTTTCTTCTTTTCTTTTCTTTTGAAAACATATAGCAATAAGAGATCATTGTTATTTTGAGTGCCTTTCAACAGCTCATGCGAGCTGTGTTTCTTTCAAGTTGAAGAAGTGTACATGTAGATTCTAGTGCAGCCTTTCTCAGAGGCTGTTGTCTAAAATCTGTTTTTGAAGATAAATAAATGTGAGTAATATATTCGGCAAACAGATATTGACTGGTATACTCGTGTCATTGATAAGCCACATCATATTTTTTGTTTTCCAAAAATATTACGGGAATATACTACTCATTTATCTTGAGTCTTGGCCCTTAAGTTTATTATTCAATTTCTATCAAGTTCTTCCAATTTTTGGTTAATTGAGTGAATAAACCATAGAAGTGAGCTTCCTATTGCCTCAGTACAGGTATATGCCAATTTATGAAATTATGTGTGAGAGCAATGAAGACTAGAATTCAATTTCCAAGTTTTGGAAACCTATTCCTTTTACAGAGTGAATTTAGTGACATCATGTAGTAATATATGGTTGGAATAAAACAGAATATGACCCTCCATTTCCTTAAAGACATGTGTTGTTTATATTTACCTTTCTGAAGAGCTGAATTCATGGTTAAGAAATTTAAACTTTAATTTACTTTAATTAGGTCTATAATCAAAGCATCAATAGTGATCATTTTTGATATTGATAACCCAACAAAATATTACTAACAGATACATATTGCTTTTCAGAGGAAATTCATAAATCCCAAGTAGCTGTTATTGCAGATGGCAGGTAAATGTTTCTGCATTGTCATGGAGGACAGTTCCTTACACTATGATAAATGTTTTCTTTGCATGATATCAATAAGGTGACATGAAATATGTGATGTAAATAAAGAAAACTGCATCTATTAGTCTCACAGCTGATACATCTTGTCTGGATGTGTTGTCATATCTTTTGAACTAAAGTAGCTATTTGCTTAAATTGGTGGCGGTGAAGAAAGCTTATGCCATATACACATACAATTATGTACTGCTGAATATGTAGTTGTCTGCATGGGTAAGTGCAGTTTGAATTAAATTCAAAACAAAAAAACCAACTATTGATCACTTTGTTAAAATTTGGAAGTCTCTGCACATTGTACAAAATACAAGAGATCGAAGTTACATGTATACTTCAGATGACACTTGTTTGTTTGTATTTTCAGTGATGAGAGTCCATCATCAGCTCTGCCTCCTCCTAAAGGAAAGCAACCCTTTATTGAAGCAGACAAATATTTTTTACCGTTTGAACTTGCTTGTAAATCTAAGTGCCCTCGTATAATTGTCACAGCGCTTGACTGTTTGCAGGTACTGTTAGCTTGGTTAATATCATAGTACAAATTGATAAGCTCTATTTTGTGTAACAGTGGAATTACCATTCACAGAAATAGTTTTATAGCCAAGTATGGGATGATGTTTTTGTGATAGCCAGAATGTTCAAGGTCTTGGTAAGTGTTACCAGCTTAAGCTCAAGGCTGAGACTGATAACCCGTACTGAGACCTTGATTATTGGCCGTTTTCACACTAGAAGACGAACAAATCATCTGGCATTTGTCCGTCCAACGTGAATTTATGTCATACTGTCGTCGACTCGTTCGTCTCGACAGGCAAATTGTCTGGGAAAAATTGTCTTTCCAGACGGCCAAATATCACACGATTTGTTTGTTGAAAAATTTGTTTGTCCCGTTTTCACATCAGACAAACAATGACGATTTGTTCATCTGAGAACGATTTGTCCGTTCAGACAATTTGTGCGTCCGCTGGTGTGAAAACAGCCATTCTAGATATCACAAAACTAAATCTAATAATTATTGTTTTATTATACATTGAACGAAAAAACCTGGAAGTCATGCTTTTGCTTCTTCACTGACGGCAAGCAACACAAAGCATGCAAACTTGACATGATTACCATTAGAATTTATGCACTGCGGTCATACATGTATGATTACCTGTGATCTTGAGTGTCCTTGACATGACTATTGTTTAATCTGCAGATGATCGATGTCGCAAGGTGCTGATTTCAAAAATTCACTGTATGCTTTTGGCCAATCAGAAAAGAGATATTGAGTTCAATGTATAATACAATTAAGTATTGATCAGTTATTATTTTTGTTGTGTCACTGGGCAAGTTCTCAGTTACAGTACATGCATTTATGTGTTTCTCGTTTTTCTGGCACTATAATCTGAACAACCAAAAACCGTATTCTGCTATTATTAAGCTACTTGCTTTACAATTTCATTCTGGTGCATTGACCCTTTTTATCTTTTATAAACAGTGTACATGTGGTGTAATAAAAAGGACGGGAAACATGTCCCTGTGCGTCCTGTTCGTTTATGTCCCATCAAATCACTTTTTTGATCTTCATGATCACTTTTAGGCTTCATTTCAGGAGAGCTGAAGTGTAAACCCATGTGTATTTTCCTCATCTTTCATTACTAGTTAAATGGCTGTTTTTGTCTCTATAATGTGGGTTATACACTAAACCGGGTTTTGTTGTTCATAATTATTTAGTTCTGATTTTTGTGTGTTTTTTCAGAAACTTATTGCTTATGGTCACCTTGCTGGCGACATTCCAGACAGTACTGAACCCACCAAGAAACTGCTAGACCGTATAGTGGAGACTATTTGTAGCTGTTTTGTGGGAGTGCAGACTGATGAAGGAGTTCAGCTTCAGATTATTAAGGTATCAGATCGATGTACTGATTAAAGTCCTGGTCAAATGGACTTGCAAGTGGGTGCAAGTTGAAATGTGTAGAGACTTTCATTGGGTGGCTAAACAGACTCGCCAGTTTCCTTGCAAGTACAATGTACACATGCCAGTCACAAAAGAAAACCCATTTCAAGGTTGCAGGCTGAGTCCTGCCATTGGCTAACAGGTGGTTATACATGTAACAACAAAAGTAATGGATGTCACTCAACTTGCACGTTGACTTGGGTTTGGTTACTTGCAAGTCCATTTGGCCACAGCCTAACATATTTCATTATATAAATATTGATGAAACACCAGGATTTTTCTTGTTCCTAAAGTCTGATTTCTTCATTTTGTGCATTAATGTTACCAGTATCTTTCACGCACTGGGAAATGGATTTCTTCATGGTTACAGTGTAATTTTTCTTTCAACATTACTATGTTGATTAATACATAATTGATCTGTCGTGTTTATTGTCTGTAGGCTTTGCTTACTGCTGTCACGTCAAACTCCTGTGAAGTTCATGAAGGAACACTCTTGCAGGCTGTACGAACTTGTTACAATATTTACTTGGCCAGCCGTAACCTTACTAACCAAAGAACTGCCCAGGCTACACTCAGTCAGATGATAAGTGTTATTTTTCAAAGGATGGAAGCTCAAGCGGTAAGTGTAATTTTATTTCCTTCTCACCAGGAAACTAAATCATCTGTGGTGGTGTGGGGAATTTCAACTTAGGGATTGTATTTGTTGCAAGTTTCATGGGTAATATCTACACTGTACATGTAGAATTAGCCAAACCTAAGAGCAGAGCTTTTGAGTACAATAACTTAAGGGGGCGCCTGCAGTCCAGGCGAAAAAGTGGGTAGCAGTCATTCAAAAAAATGTCACCTTGCTGAGCTTTAAACCTGAGTGAGTAATATGGTCATGTGATACTGGTTAGCAGATACCTTGTTTTGACAGTTGTCAGTTGACTATAACAAGGATTTCCAATGTCAAAGATGTAAGCTCTAAACCAAGGCTGCATGGCTGTGTCAACCTATTGGCTGAAGTATGGCTGCCATGTTCTGCAACATCATCGTTGTCGTGTGTACATACCCACAAGCAATACCCACGGCAATGGTGTCCATGAGAAAAGTAACTCATGAGTATGGTGCATTGCTTGGTGGAATATAGCTCCATTATTATAGAGAGATCTAACAATGATGTTTTGTACGTATTATAAGAATCTCCCACTAGAATCTCTCTGGTTTAGAGTGGTTAATATGCCATTGCTATGCAACAACTTTTCATTAACTGACTGTATATTTTACAATCTTTAGGCAGCAGAGGAGGAGTCAAAAGAAGCAGATTCAGACACCACATCTGTTCAGACAGCTTCCACCCCCACCCCCTCAGAAACAACAGAGCCACAATCACCTGACAGAGGTGCTGCTATCTCGTCAAACTCGGATAATCCTGCAACAGACTCTGCGGCAGAAGACCGTGAGCCAAAGAGTGCAAACACTGACAATGACAGGACCGAGGAAGAAAGTAATCAAACTGATGAAGTGGATGAGGGTGTTGATCTGCAAGGTAAGAAAGATGATGAACAGAAAGGTACAAATTTAAGATTTCTTGAATTACTATCTTCTGTTAACTTCTTACAGTAACAAAGAACTTGATGATTTCATCTACAGCTGATGAGCAGCTTGAAGATGGTACAAAGGAGTCTTTAGAGGAAAGCAAAGGGGAAACAGAAGCGTCAAGTTCAACTGATGGTGGTAATAGTATAGCAGAGTCTACTGAGCAGGATGGGGGTGATAAGTCTGAAGCTGATGCAGACAGTGCAAGTCAAACTATATCACAGAATGGTACTGATGACAAGGAGGAAACTGTAAAAGACAACACAAGTGAGGGGACAGCTGACAGCATTCCTGTTGTTGGTGATGAGGATTCTGTTAAGGTATAGCTTTGAAGTGAAGCAAAGTTTACTGTCATTTTAGATTGTATTAAAAGATTTTTTCAAATCTGTATTATAATTATTTTATAAGTTGTCTATCGCGTCCTGTTAGGTGATATACACATGTGTTGTGTGTGAAAGTTGTAAACTCCAACCACATCTTGGGGAAACTAAATATTCATGTCGGGCTGAAAACGGCTTGAAAGTGTCAAATACATGCAGCTACTGTACTTTTCAGGGCAAGCTCTCCTTCATTTCAATATACTGAAGATGGGCTTAACCTGAAAAGTCTAGTTTATCCTAACTATTTGACACTCTCAAGAGCTTCTTCAATCTTTTATTTAGCTTATCATAGTACATAAAGTGTCATGCATCAGATTAGTTGTCTCTTAAGGTACTGGAAAACGAGGACACATTGTTGCGGACACATTGTTGCTTGTGATGTTTTTTGGGCATGCAAATGCGTGGGACACAATATGAATGTTGTGTTTCCATGCTGCGCAAACTGGGAAACATTTGTTGCGGACACAAAATGTTTCTGAACAAAATCAGAAACATTTTTTGTGTCCCGGACACAAAATTTGTGTCTGCAACAAATGTTGCGCACGCGGGCAAACGGGGAAACATTTGTGTCGGCAACAATGCGTCCTCGTTTGCCAGGGACTTTATTTTACATGTCTTGAATTTGTTACTTGACTCTACCAGTACTCAAAAACATTGGCCAAGAATACAAAGTAGAATTTTCTCCAAATTGTCTGTTTTTAACAAAAATGTCCCTACGAAAGGACCTGAAACATTTATTGCTTTTTTATCATCATTGCTTTTTGTTGGCACTTTCATGATACAATACATGCATTTTTTAAAAGTGACATGGCTTGTGTAATTGTATCATTGTGGGAGGCAAAAGCTGATATACATATTTTTCTATTTGTTTATTTGTTTGTTTGTTTGTTTGCTTGTTAGGCTGAAGAACCAAGCAAGCTTGAGCAAATTAACACTGACAATCCTTCAGGTACTGTTAGATAAAATTAACAAGCTAAAAAACTGGGAAATTTATGCAGTATCTGGCTGCTGGTGAAATTTCTATCTACTTGGTGATCACAGCCAGCTACTCTCCTTGCCATTAATCTGTTGATTCTTTAGAATAAACTTTAGATTATCATAGCAAAATCAGCCACCTACATGAACTCCAACAATAATGCTATCCACTTTAAAATGTCACAATCTTCTAACCAGCTTACAGACCATAAACTGTTGTGAGTAGAGTAATACAGTGTTTCCGCCAGAGCGCGCCATTGCGGGAATCCCGCGTTGTAATCAGAGAAGGGCCCCAGAAAAATGGAGAAAGGGCCAATTTAGCCCTTTACTTTTACAAGGCTGCACGCAGGCTTAACCCTGGCATCTAATAGCCATCCCAAGGCTCAACATTGCGACCGATTTGGTCGCCAATGAACTAACAATTTACAATGCAACTAACATTTCTTTCTTAGCGACCAAAAATTCTGGTTTAGTCGCCAAAATCGCGACTTCATTTCTCTACGTTGAGGATCAATAACGGTTATTTACGCACACCTTATGTTCTTCTAGAAAACCATATTGAAAGATCTTCGCTTCTAAAACACTCAACATAAGAAAAGAAGTCGATCCATTCTTTTGCTTTGCTGTATTGATTCTCTCACATCGAAAAACTTTCAAATGGCTGACTCTGTTTGTAATCGCCCTATAATGTATTGCAAACCCTTAGTCATTGACCACGTCATGTATGCCTTTGCATTGTTCTCTTGACACGTGTCCTTCATACCGGACCTTCATTCTAGTATCTGGTGACCAGACATATGTATTTGGCGACTATTTCTAACCAATTATTATCTGTTGGTCCCTTTCCTAAGAAATTGGCCCCTAAAACAAATCTTCAGGGGCCACTTTGGCCCTCAAGTAAAATTTTCTGGCTGAAACACTGGAGTAATACCTTGTGTGTCTTTATTGTATTTATGTAACAATTTATGCAATTTAGTAGGGGTAAGGAAATTTCATTGGCAGTTTTTGTTTCAAAAAATCATTCCCATTTCCTTTCCACCATTATGATATGAACATGAGAAGTGAAGTTGTTGTCCTAAATAACATTATGTTCTTTGCAAGTCTCCAACATGTCTTTCTTTCTCTTGTCAATAGATGAAAACATTCTACCAAATGGTGAAGTAACTGAAAGTACTCCAGAAAAGCCAAATATCAATGGACTTCCACAGTATGACCTCCAGGTACCGTCAACACCAACAGAAACATCTTCACCTATGTCCGATGAGCTAGGAGACACTCACAGTGAATCAGGAACTGAAGTGGAGGGAAGTGCGTCATCAACTTCTGTCAACAGTCAAGGAGGAGGAGCCGTCAAGTTTTCTCACATCACACAGAAAGATGCATTTCTAGTGTTTAGGTCCCTGTGTAAGCTTTCCATGAAACCACTATCTGATGCACCATTGGATCCTAAGTGAGTGACTCTTTTAACTTGTAGGAACTGTATGTATATACAAGTGGTCTTCTTTCTACTTCATGTCAAACTTCTTTTTTGTAAACCTTTTGTTCCATTTCAGGTCCCACGAGTTAAGATCCAAGATTCTGTCTCTGGAATTGATGCTTTCTTGTCTTCAGAATGCAGGACCAGTGTTCTGTACGCATGAGATGTTTGTAACAGCCATTAAACAATATCTTTGTGTTGCATTGTCAAAGAATGGTGTTTCGTCCGTTCCGGCTGTCTTTGAATTATCATTGGCTATCTTCCTTACATTACTGTCATCATTCAAAACTCATCTCAAGATGCAGATTGAGGTAAACCATCTTGATGTGAACTTCAACTCTTTGTTGTTGTTGTTGTTGTTTTTGGAAGAAAAATATCTTAAGTTTTTTAATCCATCAGTCCATTTATTTATTCCTTCTTCCATTGGTTCATTTGCTTGTTTGTGTTTTTTACTTGTCTGTGTTTGTCTATCAGTCAGTCAAAAGTACTTTAAAATCTTCTTAGCACTATTTTACCCATCTCATCTTTCTGCCTACAGTGTACATGTCTGTCTGTTTCTGTCTATCAGTCTGTAAAAAGTACTTATAAATCTTGTTAGTGCTAATATACCTGTCTCATCTGTCTGTCTGTCTGTCAAAAATATTTTCAAATCTTGTTAAAAATAGTAGAACCATCTCTCTGGTAGGTGTTCTTTAAAGAGATCTTTCTGAACATCTTGGAGACCTCGACCAGTTCATTTCAACACAAATGGATGGTGATGCAGGCACTGACAAGAATATGTTCAGGTACAAGATAAAATATTCTGATAATGACATGTCCAAAAGCCAGGTAATTGGTTTAATTCATCATAATCTGTCTTTCAGATGCCCAGTGTGTTGTTGATATTTACCTCAACTATGACTGTGACCTGTCATTGTCCAACATCTTTGAACGACTTACAAGTGACTTGGCCAAGATAGCTCAAGGAAGACAAGCAATAGTACTAGCTGCAACTCCAGTAAGTTTTTGTATTTTGTACTTTAATATCAGATCTGCAAAATAGTATATATCAAGATCATGTACATGTAATTTACAAGGGCTGCTGGCAGAGTGACCTGACATTTGGAAGGTTGAATTTTGAAAGAAGTAGAGACAACAAACTTTGAAGTTCCAACGAAGTCCTATTAGTAAACAAACAAGACAAACAAATTCAGTTTCAAAACTCTGACAAGGTGTTTGCTATGAGCTTTCATATCAATTGAGTCTTTAGATAGGGAAATTTTACCTGTCATACCTTTCTCCTTTTGAGTTCACTATAAAAATGTAAGATGCTCATGAATATCACTTTGAATGCTCCATGAAGTTGAAATTTGAAGACAATTGAAATGATATGCACAAGCACTTAGAAGCCAAGCTTTGAAATGCGGAGGAGGAGTCTGGGCATTGCACATGAAGAGAAGACTCCTAGATTCAATTAGAAAACAGTCCTAAGAAAGCATGTGCGCTGATTGGTTAAAAATCATGTTTGTATATCTCAGTGGAGACACAGGACTAGCGCGCGGTGTTGACGTAGTGATGGCGCGAGCAAAAAGAATTTACATTTTGATAATCAAAGTTGACAAGTTTTCCTTTTTCTTGTCGTGGTGTTTTCTAAAATTTAGTTAAATTATATTTAACAAAGTTAACCGCCACGAGCTAAGCGTGCAACCTCCTGGTCAGCGGTCGCGTGTTCAAGTGCAGGCTCACATGGTTGGTTCCAGCTTCATTTCAGTGCGTGTTAGTATTTTCGTTAGCAGAGTGTGAGCAGCTCGTGTTGCTCGTTTTCTCGGGCTGTTTTAGCAATTTTAGCGGTTGTCTTGGAGCAGCTCACGCTGCTAGCTTGTTAGCAACGGTTTGCCTGCGTTCCAGCTTCGTTTCAGCGTGTGGTAGCGGTGTGTGAGCAGCTCGTGTTGCTCGTTGTGTTAGCGGTGTGTGAGCAGCTCGCGTTGCTCGTTGTGTCAGCAGTTGTCTGGGAGCAGCTCACGCTGCTGGCTTGTCAGCAACAGTTTGCCCCGTTTCAACTCCGTTGTCAGCGTGTGTTAGTGTGTGAGCAGCTCGCGTTGCTCGTTGTTTCTGCGTTTGTCTTGGCAAAGCGTACGATGCGGACAACAAACAACAGCTTATCGACCGTTACCCCGTCAACTGCTTCGCCGTCCAGCTCCAACGACAGCTCGACTTCTACAACGTCGGCTTCCACCTCGATCGTCACCTCGGCTTCGTCCCAGAGTGTCAGTTTGCCGGATAACAATGCCCTTTCTCTGGCGATTTCACAGGCTTTGGCCGACTCCTTACCGGCGCTGCTGTCATCTCTTCGGGAGCACGCGGTGCAAAACACGTCCTCCAGTTCGGTTCCATTGGCGCCTCCAGCTTCGCCCGCCGTTGTTCCGCCCGCCACTGTTCCGGGCCAGTCTCTTCCTCAGTCAGGTACGTTTGGACAAGTAGTTCCTTCGTTTATTCCTACATACAGCACCCTAAGTTCACCTGCCGTGGTGTCCTCGCTATCCCCCGTCACATCTTCCACTTTCCCGCCATTATCGTTGGGGGGCTCTCTTGGCGCCACAACGTTTCCTTCGACGCCGCCCACTCTCGGATCGGATTTTCCTGTTGGCCCGGGGTATTCTCCCATCCCTCATAAGTTGGTGGTAAAAATC